>JMFS01072445.1:0-26271 GCA_000699545.1 Podiceps cristatus
AATAAAATAAAATAAAATAAAAGGAAACATTTATTTTATTTTATTTTTTGTTGATTTTTGAGCTTAAATATTTTTGATAAGTTCCCAGATAATATGCTAAGATGAAAAAAAAAAAAATAGGAAATGTGTATATATTCTAAGTTATGAACCATTGTAAGTGCTGAAAATTAGTAGTTGTAAATTAAGGCTTTTAACAGCTTTGCACTTCTCAGATTCCCATCCAACGTGATTTACAGTGTTAAACCGTGTCATAGTGGATGGCAACACATAAGAGATTCAGCCCTTCATTTCTGTTTTCATCTTCAGGTTTCCTTAAAGTGTAACCTTCTGATTAGTGAAACAGCTGCTTCTTTTTTATCTATATCCTTCTTTAAAGAGATCTTGCTCACCTTCAATTTGCAAATAGAAAGTGTTCGCTAAAGAACTGTCTTGAATAACAACATACATTTGGAGTACTATTTGCAAACCTGCTCTTAACTTAGACGTCATTGTCTTCTTGTAGCGATTGTCATAATCCGCCTGTCAGCCAGCAGTACATTTCTTATTAAGCCCTGTGGATGCGTATTACAGCTTAGTTTTCCCATTCAGCATCCGAAGTACATCATATGAAATTACCATTATATATCCGAGAGGAAAGCCGAGTTACACAATGGGCTGTTCTGTTGCTTTGTTTGTTAATGGCTTGTTTTCCACAGGCAAACTTTCTCCATTATGAAAAGCCCACTTAATTCTTTTGAAAACCACAACTACAAACCCAGATCCACTACCATCCTGATTTTGGTAGGAAGCCAGCACCTTTTGCAAAAATATGCTACCCTACTGTTCTGTCTCGTGATTTAATGGTTCTCTGGATGAATGGCTGTTGTGTCTGCAGACAAATCCTATTGTGCACGCAAAGTGAGCCTGTCCCAAATGTGTTGGACTCTGTGTGTGTGTTGCAATTGATCTAAACACACAGAGTTGTTTATTGAATTTGTGGCTCATGCCTAGAACAATAAAGCTTAGGCAATAGGTCAGACACAGAACACAGAACACAATGGTATTTCTGCTTCTGGATCTGCCAAAATTACACAGCCTGCAGTACATGCCAGTGTGACATGTTCAAATATTGTTGACCTTGGTCTGGTGATAGTATGAAACTATAAAGCATGAAACGCAACTCATGTATCCCACAAAGACTATGTGGGACAGTAATTAATTGAAGCTGATTTAAATATTAACTAAATATATCTCCATGGAATCAGGATATTTCTTTCTTCTGCTCAGTAATTTCTACTTTTCTTGCCAGGAGACACTGATCGATCTACTTTTGACCTAGTAGAGAATGTTTATTGGAGAACCAGGGTGGAAAAATTGAGGCCAGACACACCAGTTTACTGATTTTGGAGGAAGCACAAAACTTTTCTTTCAATTAGCCAACTACTCTGTCCCTGATTGCCCAAGGAATGATGTGTTCTGTCATTACTATGACTTGCAGTATTACTGGTGAAGTCAACAGGAGTTAAACGCAGACAATCGGTTTTTCTCTAGTGATTAAGAATAATGTATGAATGAAATTTCCTCTCCAAATATTTTATAAGACTAGTTTATGAATCCAAAGACAAACACAGAACTGTTTATATGTTCCAGACTACAGCAAAGTAGCTATCAATTATAATTAGAAATTTTCCTGTAAACTAATATAAAAGTTCTACTTACTAATTGTAGTGCATTCTGCTTTCAAACAAATGTTGTTTTCAGTCAAATGTAATGGAAATTATAGAAGCCTAACTGGCTGAAAGGAAAAGCTAACTTTATTGTTCAATGATTTAGATAAAGTGTATTTTTCCTTTTTGTTGTTAGCAAAGTAAAGCTAATGCTTATAATAAAGTTAATGGGTAAATCGGTCAGAATTATTAGCAATGATCAGGTCCCATTAGAAAAACTGCTTCCAGAATTGGAAACTGCACTTAAAACACTAATTTGTTCCTGTCTTCCTTTTTCTTCTTTCTAAAACCAAAGGGCAGGAGGTAAATTGACAAACTGTTTACAGTGACTTGCATATCCATTTCTCAGCTTTTGCACCCTGAAAGTATTGAAGATCAAATGGCTAAGGGCTCTTCCTAAACTAAGGGAGTGCTAAGGCTGTTACTGCATTGCTCTGGCGAGGACCAAAAGAAAGAAGTGGCTGCAGACTGTGTTACATGAGCATGCACCCATTCTCTTTCATTAGTTATTAAGTGTGGCTTGACCGAGGATAAAACAGCCAACATCCCACCCTACTCCCTAGTTAGCAACCATGACTGTCCTTAGATGCATTAAGATTCAAAAAGATGGACTTGGGGTTTTGGTCCACAGATGCTTGACATCACAGGCAAAATACGAACTCAGAGCTCTACACACAAGTGAATTACAACCAGAAGAATCTGGAATAAATTTGGGAAATAAATACCAGATTTTTTTTTGTCCTGTCATATCCCATGAGATATTGCCTAAGAGGGTGAAAATGCTGACAGACGCTTTAAAACCTGAAGGACTGACATAAGACCACTTTGATTTGCACAGCCAGAGAATGCATGGAAAATTCTTGCCCTGATGAAGTAGTTTTACCACTGTCTTCAAGGGGAGAAAATTTTTGTTCTCTGCTTCATTGAACATGTGTATTTAATGAAGTAGTGATGAAATTACATCATAGAACTATGCTTATACGGTAAATTCTTAGACATGGGCTTTTACTACATAAGCATTTTAAAGTTCTGGGCTTCTGAGAAATTCATCATTTTACTTTTTAATTTGCTTTATTTTAGGACCAATGAAGTAAATCGCTGCTGCTGTCACTGTAGCCATTTGTCTTGTCCTACTTCCCTTGGCCCTTTGTCCATGATACATTTGCACGTGACGTGTTCCTTGTGAAAGGCAGCTGAACAGTTATGAGACAAAGGTGTGGTGGAAGGTGTATCAGTGTTGAACAACCAACAGCATTTTGTATTTTATTTAAAATATTCACTAGTGGTATTCTACCTGCATTTCATAGATTCCTGTGTGTAAAAACTCCCCTAAACTGAAAGGGTAACATTTTCAAATTTGAGTGAACTCTGTGACCTGATGTTTTTCTTCCTCATATTATTTTTGAAAATAAACCCTTCTGATAAGGTCAGTTGATGTTTGTTCCTAGATGCACAATTCTGGTTTATGCTTACTGTAAGAATTAAAAAAAATAGCAAGAAAAGAAGGAGTGACATCAATAGCAGCTGAACATCTACTAGTTCCTAAATTATTCTGAAACGTTAAATGTATTTAATGGTCCCTTAGGTGACTGAGACCTTCATGCTTATCAGTGTCTTTACATTGTGCTAGATTCTGCTAAGTGTTCAGGAAATTTGATCATTTCTTTCAGATGATGTATAAATGAAAACTCAGCTCTTGAAACTCTCATTAACTCTTATTCTTCAACAAAACAATAATTTAAAAAATGTAAAAATCTAGGTGCATAGCAGAAACATTGAGATACAAAGCCTATTGAATCATCACAATTGACTTAATTCAAATGAAGGGCACTGATTAAACTGTGGAGGGGCTTTTGAATACCAAATGCAATAGGAATTTCTTTACTCTTGGATGTACTACTGTTGCTCATAAATATCTTTGTCTTTCTAAGAATAACCTTAAATAACTGTTCTCTCTGCTTATTACTTATGAACAATACTTGAGAAAATAGGTTTTTAAAGTGTATAGTATAGATTACCAGAATGGTCTGTTCAGAGAGTTAGACAATTAGCTCATCGACTGTAGAAGAAGATTCACAATCTCCATTTAATAACTTGTTATGGCTACTCAGTCTGTGGATTCTTAAAAGGGCAAACAAACAGAACCAACTCTCCTTTTATTAAATACATACATGCATTTATTCATTGACTTAACTAGAGTAAAATAAAACTAGTACAATAACCATTTATGCTACTGGATATGATTATGGGCAGTTTGAAATAGATTAAAGTAGGGGCATAGTAGAAATTCATTTAAAAGGAAATTGTATATCAAAAGTCCAAAGTGTGTTATATGGAAAATGGAACATCTTGGCAGGATTCTGAAGTACAAATCCCAAGGTCTTCTAGAGCTAAATGCTCTCTAAGTGAGGCTATTAGCAGCTGAAAAAAAATAGCAGATGTCTAGCTAACTTTCAGAAGAGGGGAAAAAAATCTTGATTATTATTACATTTGGCTAACTAGCCAGTTATATAAAACATAAAGAAGGATAGATATAAACACGTATATTTTAATTATTGTTTATGTTTCATAATTTCCTCTTCATATCACTAATTTAGTCTCCTGAAAAAAACATTTCTGAAGAGAAAGCTATCAAGAAAATTTGAAGTTGCTCATGGTGAAATATAAGAGCCCAGACTGTTGCACTGATAAAAAGAAATACATTTTTAGGTTTTGTAAGCATGTTGACCAGATGTCCTTGAATTTAATTTATTAAAGCCAGCACTCTTGAGATTGCTAAATAATTTATAGAGACACCATTGTAGAATTTTGCATTTGGTGACTTATTGAATCATTTTTTATTAATACAGAGCTTTTAATTAAATATTTAAAGCTTCACTACAGTATACAATTGCTTTAGGGAAAAAATTCTTGCAATCAATATGCTTGGAATATCATATCAATAATCACAACACATTGTGTTCCTAATTCATAGTTGCGGCATTTCTGTCATTATTCCAATGAAATGTATGTCATTTCTAAATAGCATTAACACTGGAACTGATGAAAATAGATGCACATGAATTTCATTTTTTCATCTTCATAACAGAGTAAATGAAAAACTTCTAATATTTTCTTTTCTTTAGAAATCCCAGAGAAATAGATAAATAGGTATTGTAATCTTAAATTGGCATATTGTTCAGTTTTGGCTACTGTCCTGTTTTGTACATCTTGCTCACATAAACCCGGTTATCGGCTCACATAACTCCTTGTCAGTGTTAAACACTCTACATTTAGGGTTGGATTTGTGGAATTATCTGAAACTTCAGAAACCATGAAGGCTGACTTGGGTGGCTGCAGAAACAGAAAGAGGATCAAAACTGGTCTGTGAACATAAAGAATTTGGAATCTGAGCATATATCTCTGTATTCAAAAAACTTTCTGGTTTTGTTTGAAAGAAAGGCCTGCCCTACTTTTCACCTTTACTATGGAAAGACATTTGTCTGTTTTCAGACAGTAAAACTCTATGATAGGTGTAAATTCCTATATTCAACTATAAGCAAAAGCTTAGAGGGTAAAAGGATGCTTTCTATAACACTATGAGTAACTGATCATATAAAAACTAATTAAAACCCATTTATTTACTAAGATTACCAAGTATGTATTGACATAAAAGTTTGACCACCTTTTAGGCTTGCTCAGAGTAATTTTACTTTATAACCATGTTGATTCACTTTAAATATAATAGCAATACTGAATCTAATAATTGTACAGGTCCAAATCTTAAGGTCACGTGGATGCCTGAACTTTCATTTCTAAAATATTCTGCAAGTAAACACAATGGTTGTATGCTATACATTACTCAACCACAATGCCTGTTGGTTTGGCTACATATTATAATGATGCTAGTGTGGATTTTCTCAAGAACGCTTAGCAACAACAAAAAAAATTCTCTTCTTTTGGTAGAGAGGTTTGCTTAGGACTGTAGTTTCCATGGAAACTCCTAGAAATAGCAATTTCATTCCAACCTTTACAAACCCAGTGTGAGCCTTTTTCATTTAGACTTTTTTGCTTTAATAAACTCTTACATTCTAACTAGTTAGAATAGCAAAAATCATATTGATGTGGATTATTAATAGCTTATTAAAATAATTTATTTATAGGCTGAAATGAAAAATAAGTCTATCATTGTCCTTTTACTGTGAAAGAATATAAAGTAACAAAATTAAAACCAATATTGTTTAAATTAACTATAAACAGCTTTGATTGCAAAAGTTTTGTACTGCATTTTAGCTCAGTATTTGATAGGATGTGAGTCACATAGAAAAATTATATACCTAACTCCTAGAGCTATTAAAATATCTGCAGCTGGGAGGTGTAACTCCATCGTGAATGAATGAGATGATAGTAAAAAAAATTATCCTCTGTAAGGATGCTTCTCAATGAAAACGCTGGTAAACAAGTCTGAGAAAAAAGGAAACAGATGCTCAGTGATAAGAATGTGTCTGTTCTGACAGGGAACACCACTCATATGCGTGTGTGACGGGTTGAATATGTGTGTCTGTGGGGGGAACTTATTCAGCTGTTTCCTTGCTACACTCAGCAGTGAATCAGTAAAACAAGATTTTGCTTTTCAGCTAGGAAATGACACTTTGATTCTGTGTTATAAAGGAAATGTCCCTTTTGTTCTCTTATGTAAATTCCTCTTCAGGAATTCAAGATAGCTGGGGTGCAGCCAGGATTTGGGGAAATTATTTTCAAGGCTCAGAAGATGTATATTGTTACAAACATAACTAGTGACCGCCATGGACAGAAGGGTACCAAACTTTGTGGACCTTGATTATCTTTTCTGGGCTAACCAGGTGCTTGGGACTATTCACAAAGAGGTCCTGAAGAAAACCTAGTATCTGGAAACCATTGATGGAGTCTCATGAAGCTATGTAAACCTGAAACAACAACATTCTTACCTGTATCTTAGAGTTATCATAAAGCTAAGTGTAAAATACAAAATACTTTCTGACAAAAATGGCTGTAAACATGCAAAATGAATTTTTTATACATAAAAGTGTCTTTATCTTTACATGACAAATCTGAAACTGGAATCATTCTTTAATGGCTGGAACTGGTCAACACCAGCGAGCTAGAGTTGTGAGAATTCTGTGCTTAGAATGAGATATTCTAAGAGATGACTCTTAGAACAAAGCAGTACAGGAAATTCTTTCTCTATTTCAGACTACAGGCTTGAGAGAACATGTTAGGTTTAACATAATGTGAGTCAAGTCAAATGGCAAAATGATTTCACATTATGTTTTCTATGTAAATCATGAAGTAGTCAATAAGAGAAGCTATATGAGTATTAATCAGACTGATATTACCTTTACCCTGATAGGAAATTGGGTACTTTTTTAATGGGCAATTTCAACTTTGTTATGACTGATAGGGTTGAGCATGGATAAGATAGGAAGCACCTGTGTGGCATATCCATATCTTTTAACATACAAAGATGTATCTTAAATCTTCATGTAACATATATAGTCTTACTGCAGAAGACAAGTGCCATAATGGATTTCCATTTTCCTGTCTGGAAAGCACATTGGAAACATAGGGTTCTATTTTGATAGAATTGATCATGTACTCCTTTTGCATAACAAAATGTTAAAATTTTTCATTTTAGAAACTGCTAATATCTTGTTCAGTGAAGTCTCTTGATTATCCCAAGCGTTATTCTTTACATTTGATCCCTGTTAGAAGAGCAAGAATAATATATTGATAATAAAATTCTCACAAAACTGGACATTCTTACGCTCCTTGAATTCTTTGTTCAGTGTTTATCTATTGGCATCATTCAGAGAATGCAGCAGTTTCACGGGCAACTAAGAAATTAAGACATGGACTTGGTGGTTTGTAAAGGGGCTGTGAATGGTTCATTCTGTAATCTTAGAAACATGTATGTGGTGAGTATCTGCAAAAAGTCATTTCTTGTCAACTGTGGGCACACCTGTAATGGTTTATTTTACATAGAAAACAGGAGATCTTTTGGGATAGTGTACAAATGTTGTTATTTATAGATCATTCTGCAAATAGCAGTGAATTAAGTCATGGATTTTTTCTCTGTCCTTAGGTCATGCACAATCATAGTACTCTGAATCTGCATTATGCCTTCTTAATGGACTTTGGAATATCAGGTTCTCTACTAGAATTCTTTAAATACAGAATAGTTAACTCTTTTTATCAGACCCAATAGTTCTTCATGTCTCTGAACCAAATGGTGACAACTATTTCCCACTCTTTGTGCTGAATTTAGCCCTAAGACCCAGGCTGTTGTTTAGTCCATTCTTGGGTTTCCTTGTCAGAAGGTGCAAAGTAAAGCACTTGCAGTGCAAAAAACCAGGAGTCTAGAAATGGAAGGGAATACTGAGAACTGTTAATGGAAACACTGTAAAGTCAGATACAACCTTTTATTGTTTCAAAAGGTATATATGGATATTTGACTCCCTTATCAATATATTTCCTGACTCAGCTGAGCTTCTATAGAGAACACTATAACTTGCAGACAGTAAAGACCAGCACTGGGTCAATGCAATTTTTTTCCTACAGTTGTGAAACAAATATTCTGCGGTTAGGATTACACTGCCATGTAACTCCACAGGTAAATATCCTTGAATCTTGCACTTCAATCGATAGAACTCATCTTCTGAGGTGCAGGGATGGAGGAGATCTGCTGTTATAATCATGATATTCTGAGAAAGACTCATTTAATATCTGACATTGTTTCTCTTTTTGCCTTTTACCTCTTTTTGAGCAATGTGTTATGCATCTATTAACAGCAACACATCTACAGTAAACCGAGAGTGGTATCTCTCTTTCAAACACAATTTGATTAAGGTGACCCAAAACCTCAGCTTGCTTTCTTCTCTGATGTTGCCCTGTACTGCTGTAAGTTAGGGCATTTCTTTGTCATTTTTTTATTTGATCAAAGAAAGAACTTTACCTGCAGTTCCGTAATAAAGTTTGAGTCCCTGAGGTACAAATTCAATCTCTCGTGTTAACAAGGCTATGGAGAAAAGACTACAAGGAAAATAACATCTGTTGAACAGTTCTTGGACAGGGTTGAGTTTGGAATGAAGTGTTAAAGTCCTCCCTCAACATTGTTAGTTTTTGTGCTCAAGGCAAAAGACCAGACAGTAACTTTACCTCAGAACTAGAGTAAGGATTAAAACAACATTGAACTTCAAGACCTATAGGTGATTGATTCCTTCTCTTGCACCAATACTCAGCACAATCAAGAGTGCTGATCATTCTCCAGTCATCTCCTATGAGAAGGAGTGGGAATAAGAACTTCTTTTAATCTGTTCTCCACAAACATGCTATGAGTAGCAATATAGAAGTGCTTGCAGAGAAATAAGAAGGTGCCTTAAAGGCCTTTGAGGAGCAGTGAAGGCAATATTTCCAAGTTCTCTGCACTGCTTTCGCCTTCAGCAGTGATTTAATTGCATGGGGGGAGGAATGGAAAATGTGGTAAGGAGAGACTTTTGGGCTTGGTGTATCAGATTGGCTCACAACAGACATGCTTTCTAAATATGTGCAAGGTGTGAGGGTCTATGGTGTATGCTTTCTTTCAGAAACGTAAACTAAACTGTACAAACAGTACTTGTGAAGAGCTAAAACAAAGGCTTAACCTTATTCAAAAAAGTGGCAACTGATTTTTACCTTTCAACTTCTGAGATGAGAGTAGGATTGATTAGAAGTCCATTGTACTTCAAAAATGAAGTCAACTACACAGCCAAAATTTGTAACTGCTGAAAATGTCACTATGTGATGTGATAAAAAGTTTTAAAACTCTGAAATAAAATACATTTTCATGTGATTGTTAACAACATATCTGAGTCCTGCAAAGAGATAACAGAAAAAAGAAAAACACCTCAGCAAAGAACAGAAGTTCCTTACAGTAACATAGTATTGAATTAATATCAGACTCCATGCATTTTTCAGCAAATAATTAATCCATTATATTTTAACTCAATTGACGCTTACATCAGATGCAGATTAAGTTGGACTGTAAAGCAGCATTCCAGATGAGAAAGTCTCCTTGCTGTGAAGGAACAATATTTCATACAGACAAGGATCTATTGCTATGAAGGCACTTCCATTCCCACTGCTGGCATAAAAAAATCTTATAAATAATAACTTCAATTGTTATATAGTTTCCCACATCTGAATTATTTTCTATTAAAAAATGACAACAAAAAAACCCACCATTTGAAGGTCTGCCTGAGATGTGGACTAGATCTTAAAAAAAAAAAAAAAAAAAAAAGGAAAGAGAAAGCAAAAGTTTTTATGTTATCTAACCATTCCTTTAAAACATTTTTGCAGTGTTAATGGATTTTTGTATTTTATCTGCTTCACCTAAAATTGCCCCAGTTTGAGGTTAGCACAGTTAAACCCAGAAAGATGAGAATTTTCTATCACTGAAGGTCAGTACAAGTGGACTTCAGTTTCCCCATGATAGCTGTGACAGAGAGTGTTTTAATGAGGGGGTTATAATAACCCCATGAACTGAGGGACCTGGAAAAAACATTCTGCCTGATTTCTCTCAGGCAAAATGACAAGAAGAAAGAAACAGAGGTGGAAGGATGACATACCTTCTGAGTCTTTGGTGTATTGTTTGCAAACTTTATGCTTACTTTGATAAGAAAAAATAATTAAGATAACAGATTCAGTACTAAAAAGATTTTAAACTTCTCTGTTTATATTAACGTCTAATGCAGAACCACTAAACCCCTCTTCCACTTGAGGTTAATTTAGATTTGTGGCTGTGGAGCAACAGTTCAGTAGTCATCTATAGAGTATCAATTTAGGTGGGAGAATTTTAGATAAGACATGCAATTATCTTAAAGTCTGATTTCAGAACCTGTTCTGGGAGAAGAGATGCTGCTAACACATCACTATCCTGTGATGTCAGATTGGTGTCTATAATGAATTCTTCTCAAGGTGCATTTGTCATATATTATAGTTATCTTTCACTGATGGATGTGTTTAGCAAGTGAGCAGTTACTCCGAGAAGATTAATGCTACAGAGGTGGAACAAGGACAGAAAAAAGGCTGATCATGCAGAAATACTGAGCATTCTGGAAAAGAATATAAATGTAGCAGGACCTTTTTAATCTTTCTGTTAAAAGATATGATATCCCTGTATTTAACTGAATGGGATTTTTTAAGTAATAAATAAAACCTTCCAGAGGAACTTTGCTATGTGCTTGCACTTTCTGCAGCTTGGATTACAAACTATAAATGTCTTGTCCACCAGCTATCAAGTGTTCTTTTCTATGTCCATTCATGTCTGGACCAGCCTGTAACATGACAAGTGGGCTTTGTTCAGAGAGATTACCCAAATTCCCTGCATCTCTGGGAACACTAGTGAAAACTTTCCTTCCCATGAACAGCCTTACTGACACTGTCCCAGCTAAAGGCAACCAATACCACTATATGCACTGCTATTTATACAGTCTGTTTTCCAAGTATGTAAGAAAATAACCTTTAGGCCAAACATCTATGGAAGTCAAGACTGCTCTTTTCAGTCCCTACACTGATCAAGCAATGAACAGTGTGAACTATTTCTCTCCAATGTGAAAGTTTTTATATGTCAGCATTGGGCGTTCACTTGGTATGGTATATGAAAGCTCTTAAAATTACACTTTCTAAAAAATACAATTTGGAGCTGGATAAAAACATAAAAACTCATCCTTTGCAATCATCTATTCCAGTTTGGAGAGGACAAGGTTGAATGTGTTGCATTTTTTGTCAGGGCTTAATTTAGCTAGATAGCAGTAATGATATATCCAGATGAAGGCAGCTTGACTGCTGCATGCATGCTCAATAACTTTGTAGGGAGACAGTGGAAGACACCTGGTATTTTACAACAAATAATAGCTTTCATTGGATTTTTTCTTTTTCACTATATTTTAAATGAATCTTCTAACTGGTATCCAGGGAGTTTCTAGCTAAAGTATATTTTTCCCAGATTACACATCCTATTATCTTCTGGATCTGTTCATATGACATTTACAGACAAAGTCTTTATGCTCTCTTTAAAGGAAATTTAAAATCAACATTCTTTTTTTTTTTCTAAATATCAAAAATATATCAGATACTCTAGTGTCATCATGGATTATACCCTTATATCAATCCATCTATGAGATGTCTTCTAAAGAATTAAGAGGAGGTGGCAGATAAACTCTAGACAAGAACTCTGTATTAACACCCCACCTTTCAGTGCCTCTCATTAGGTTACAGATCATCATATCCAGGTATTCACATATAAATTTACAGAGATCCCTGAAAAACCCTGTTCATTACCACGTACGGTCTCTGAGTTCATCACTTATGCAACTAAGAGCCATGTTAACTTCCGAAGTTCACATCCCTATCACCTTACAGTCACTTCAAAAAATCAGCAAGTACTTCAGAAAAGTAAGGGCATAACTACTACCTATGTTTAACAAGGAAAATGTAAGGGGTTGTGATCACCTAGAGACCTAGAAAACTTCTAGTAGAGAACACCCTCCGAGAAGATATTGTTAGCTATCACCCTCCGGGAAGATATTGTTAGCTATCAACCGAACAACATTCATACCCATTAGAGCTGTATTAATTGTGAAGCTGAAGGAAAACATTAAAATAATATAATTACTGTCTTCTCTATACAAAAGTGTGGTTTAAGTCTAGAAAATTCAGTCTGGCTTTGACTGACAGACAGCACCATTGGAGGAGGCCCCAGCAGGGATCAAGAGGGAAGGGAGAGGATCGCCCAGTTGAGTGAGGAAGTCGTGGACTGGTTTGGCAAGCAAAACATGCAGGGTGATATGGACAGGAAAGACCTCAAAATCCTCATAACAGAGGAGAGGGGGGTCCATCGCAACTGTGACAGGGTGCCTCTGAAGTGCTTCTACATTGCTGTATACAGCATGGGTAACAACAGGAGGAACCGGAGGTCTGGGTGCAGTTGCAGCGCTATGATCCCATTGCGATCACGGAAGCTGTGTGAGATAGCTCACAAAGCTGGACAGCTGCCATGGATCTTTAGGAAGTATAGGCTGGGAAAGTGAGTTGTCTGTTATATGAATATGAGAGCAGCCCCTCCTCTGCTAAGTCTGACTCCCTTTTAGACAGCTTGCTAAGACTGTCCAATTCCACCTTCAATAACACAGAAAATTGGGATGTTCTAATTAACTTGATTTTCCCTCTCCAAATTCTGTGGACAGCTATTACACATTCTGAACATCCTTGATTTTTTTTCTCTGATCACAGGGGTTCTGTGGGACATATTACTATTGTAGGATTTGCATTAGTGTTTAACTCAGCCTTTGAGTATGATGATCATGTATGATCATATTTGAAAATAAAGGAAAAATTAGGAAAATGTATGAGAGTATTAAATCCATTCAGTGTGCTCTGCTGTCATTGTGGTACTGTGACTTTGTGAGTACTTCAGTTGCTGTGAAAAAAGCCATTACATAGTTGTTTTGTAAGTGTCCGTGTACTTACACATCTCTCCAGAAAACTTCTGTTGCCATGTCCATTCCTGAGTGCATTCCGGCCCCCTTTTTTTAGATAAATTTAGTGTAACAAGCTAAAGGCAACACATTGTTAAACAGATGTTGCATACAGGTATCATGTTCTTCTCTGATAAATCTTCATGATTGCTTTCTTCTCTTTGTAATACAAAGTTTAGAGAACCAAGGAAACATAGCCTAAACTTGCCCTCTGGCTTCCTGGGATTTGATATATTCTCACACATTCACATACTAATTTAACATTCCTATTATTCCTGTTTCAGCTAGCAAGCAGCTAGAGCAATGACAAGGGTGCTCAATTTTGTCTTCATCCCTACAAGAAAATGTATGCTGATGGTCATTAGCATGCCTCAGGAACAGGAAAAACCCAGAAAAGATGTCCCTGAAAGCTAAAAATCACTTCAATAAGGCAAACACAGGTTTTACCAGATATGCTGTGGAGGATCAGGCTTCTGTACTGCACTGTGTCTCATATTTTTCCAGCATTCTTCATATTGTCTAAGTCCCTCTGCCTCCACAGGTCTTCTTCATGTCCCTGTTCAGTGGTCCCTGACTCCACATCTAGTCTCCTTTTCAATTCTCTTCTCTGTCCTAATAGTGTTCGTATTATTCTCAGACCAAATAAACAACCTAACTGTTAAGCTGATCTACGATTCTTTAACAAAAGCTTAAGATTGTCTCAGACTCCTCTCTGGCAACCTGTAGCTAAAAAAAAACACTAGAAAAAAACATGTGCTTCATATGACTGCAAGTAGCTTTCCTCTTCTTCAGTGTCTCCCCTGGGCACAGTCTGAGCTTTGACCTTAGGAGCTGTAATTGTAGTTGGAACAGCTCTATTAGCAGAGTTGGAAGATGAGAATGTTGCTGCAGTGTAACTGCAGAGGTGACTGCGCAGATAAACAGCTTTGAGGATCTGCTAACGCATGTGAGCTCAGACATGGTGGACAAGATGGCTGTGATATGAAATTGAGCTTTACAGAATGGATAAATTCTTAATCAAGGTTTGGCTTGATTCTAGTCATACAGTTTATTTATAAAACAATGTAAAAATTCTTCGTTGTCTCCTCTCTTTTTACAGATACTTAAAGAATTGCAAGCCATATCAGCTTCCATTGTAGTCAGCTGCCATTTCTCCAATTTTAATACTTATTAGATCATTGGCCTGATAGAAGAGAAAGCAATAAGTATGGCAACGAAATGTCAAATACCAAAAAGTATACCAAAGGGAATTGAAAAGTAAAAAAGGAACAGTTGCCCATGTATAAAACTGATATCAGAAAAGATTTTTTAAAATATCACTCAGAAGAGGTAATCTTTTTCCTTATTCCCTCCACTACTGTGGCTATTGTGGGCTTGATCTGGATTTTTAGACTCAAGTCAAGATAAAATTGAAATATTTTTTTACTCTTAGATATATGATTAGCTTAATTATAACTTTGCCTAAATTATCAGAAAATAATAACAACATGCTTGAAGATATATTTAAATACCTTTTTGGATCTCAGCCTTAAATCTTTGGTCTTTTAAAAAATCAAAGCTTGCAACAAGAATTATCTCATACAAGAAAAACCTCTTAAGGCTGATTTCCAAAAGGTGACCTTATTGCAAAAAAAAAAAAAAAAAAGCTGTAGGAAAAACTGTAAAGGTGCAAAAGAGAATAAGTTGATTAGAGGAAATAGTAAATAGTTAAAGGTTTTAACTACTTAATAGTTAAAAATATTAGAAAATACTAAGTAGGAAAGGCTAGCTTTGTTGGTGTTGTGAAGGTTATGGAGATGATGATTAGGGAATTTGCTCTATATTTCTAACTTTATAAAGCTACAACACAACCACTAAAACTAATTCATAGTGGATTCAATGACCAAATGAAATACCTTTTTGTATAACACCAACTCTGAATGTGTAGGAGCATGAAATCAAGTACTGATGTGCAACTGTCTGTACTATGTAATTGGTGGTCTTCTCCAGCTTTAGGCTGTCCCAGGTGACACATTTTGCTGGTTTTTTCTTGCCAGTAGCTGAAAACAGTATTAATAACACAGGGATGTTTCTGTTACTGCTGAGCAGCGCTTACACAGAGTCAAGGCCTTTTCGGCTCCTCACCCCACCCCACCAGCGAAGAGGCTGGGGGGCACAAGGAGTTGGGAGGGGGGACAGCCAGGACAGCCAACCCCAGCTGACCCCCAGGGATGTTCCGTACCATATAAGTCATGCTCAGCATACAGAACTTGAGGAAGAAGGAGGAAGGAAGGGACCTTCAGATTTATGGTGTTTTGTCTTTCCAACTAACTGTTACACGTGATGGAGCCCTGCTTTCCTGGAGACGGCTGCACACCTGCCTGCCCATGGGAAGTAGTGAATGGATTCCTTGTTTTGCTTTGCTTGTGTGCATGGTTTTTGCTTATTAAACTGTCCTTATCTCAACCCACGAGTTTTCTCACTTTTACCCTTCTGATTCTCTCCCCCATCCCACTGCAGGGGAGTGAGTGAGTGGCTATGTGGTGCTTAGCTGCTGACTGGGTTTAAACCATGACACACAAAGACAATTCTTGCATATTTTTCAGGGAATTGCCTTTTACATGCACTGTCCCCCACATGTGGGATGAATGGCTACAGCCTAGCTGAGGAGTGAAGAGAATAACAACATTTGCTCTAGACCTTCAGGACCAGAGAAAGGACTCTGAACTGTTATTTACTAGCATAAATACAACCATAGGGTAGCAATGACACTGATAATTGCTCCTTATGCTGCTTGTACCTCAGCTTTAGCCTAACATTGGGACTGTTGCAATAAGTTATCTAGAAGAACTAGAAGTTTTGGAAATACTGAAGATGCTCTTCCTAAAAGGTCATATAGATGATGCTGTATGCAGTTTTATTCTAACTACCCTATACCTTATCCCAGCAGGGATTTGTGTTTTGAAACATTCTGCCTACTCTTCTCGTCACACCACACCTAGGGGAAGGCAATGAATACCCTCTGATTTGACTACTGTATTGAGCTTCTTTAGTATTGCACGGCCCAAAATTTACCTCAGACATTTTGAACCAAGCTAACACAAAAATAGTTGTCTTAGTGTCATGTGGGACTGCTTGGGTCCCTAAGGCCAAATGTTATGTAGCAAGGATGTGACCAAGCTACTCATGAGGCTGAGTACATAAGACAAACCATGACACTTTTCTTCAAGTATCACTTTATAACCTTTTTATATTTAGCAGTTAGAATGTATCCATAGAAACCAAATATTGCAGTGGCCAGAAGTAAATATATGTTCAAGAAGGAATTAGATAAATATATGAGAAAAGCAATAGTTCAGATACAGCTTTTATTCTGGAATCCCCTAAACACACGTCTGTTGGAAGAGGGAAGGTATTTCAAAGGAAGGACCTGTCCATGAAAATGTTCCAGGTCCACTCTCCTGGCAAGCGTCTGAGACACTGACAGAGATCTCTGATCTGACCGAATAATATTAGACATAAGAATTATTGAATGTCAAACACAAAACCTATTTCTGAACTGTCTTTTAGAATTGCTTTTTTACTATTTGAATGTGTAGAATTCACATGAACTTTGTACTTTTTGAGTTACATTAGCTCATTCAAAAACTCTCTAATCAAGTCATGTTTTAATTCCTTTGAACACATCTGTTTTATGCCAACTAAATATTGTAGACAGATTCTATTGTCTTTCTTACTGTCAAGAATGTTAGTAAAAATAATAACTTTCAAATATCCCATTCCTTCCAAGGATTTAGGTCATTTAGGTTAATGACCACTGAAGATGCATCCTCCTTCAGTTGTGCAATTCCATTTTTTTTTTTTTTTTCTTCTTTATGATGTAGCCTTTTGGGATGCAGATTTGCTACTCTACAGCACAAGGTGTATTTATTCTGCTTTACACTTTGCACTTCACATTCTAAGGATCACAATTTATTTCCCCGGAAAAGCTTTTCATTTGCACTATTACTACAACCTATTACTGTGGTCTTCCATCATGCTACATGACAGTCTGTATGGTACTGTGTGGAGAAAAGCTATTCTGTTTTGAAATACCAAGAATTCTTTTAGCACTAACTTTAGAATGTTTGCGATACCTCAAATCTTAATGCAAGCAGTACAGTCTTTTTTTAAAAAGTGGCATGAAAGCAGAATTCCACATTCCATTTGCTGTAATGGTAATACACTGATTAGTGTGTTATGAGTTCAGCTCTGCACAAGCTCTACATAGGGTGTCTGTCTTAATCCTGTAGCCTTGGCTCCCTAATTTAAATTTGGCTTAGTAGGTGTAGAGGTTCCTCAGTCCAAATATTGGCGTGCTGACAGAAACAAGCAAGCAAACAAGAAAAACCCCAAAACCTTGACTTGTCACACAGGTTTTCAAAAGGAAATGTGAGTTTAAGTCTGATGTAGAGTGAGGCTGGGCAAGGTCTTTAACAGAACAACTTGCTGGGCAAGGTCTTTAACAGAACAACTTTCTCAATGGTTTTCATTCCTGGTACTGAATAAATATCTTGTTATTCACATTTTATAATGGATTTTTTGCTGAGCTTTACATTGAATTGCCTAGATCCTCTGCTGAAATCACAGAATCACAGAATGGCTGGGATTGGCAGGAACCTCTGGAAGTCATCTGGTCCAACCCACCTGATCAAGCAGAGGCACCTAGAGCAGGTCCGAGGACCATGTCCAGACAGCTTTTGAATATTTCCAAGGACAGAGTCTGTAGAACCTCCTTGGGCAACTTGTATGAGTGCTCAGTCACCCTTACATTGAAAAACTGTTTCATTATGTTCAGTTGTAATCTCCTATGTTTCAGTTTGTGCTTATTGCCTCTTGTCCTTGAGGCAACTTGTCTAGAACTTGGCTCTGTCTTCTTTACATCATCCCTTCAGATATTTATACAAATTGGTGAGTTTCCCCTGAGCCTCCTCTTTTCCAAACTGAGCAGTTCCATCTCTCAGACTTTCCTCATATAAGAGATGCTCTGGTCCCTTAAACATCTTAGTGACTCTTCACTGTCCCCTCTCCACTAGCTCCATATCTTTCTGATGCTGGGGAACTCAGAACTGCATACTTCTGTACACTTTTCACGTTTGAGTTTTGCCATGAGCTCTGCGTTCATCCACGTATGAATTTTTGCCTGGCTTCCTGCTTATTGGGATGGATTGTTCCTGAGTTTGGAGGAGGTGGTCCTTGGATATTAATCAGCTCTCTTGGACCCCTTTTCTCTCCAGGGTCAATGTTTCATGTTTATTTCATCCAATATTTATTTCAAAGTTCATTTCATCCATGTTTATTTAACCCATCAGATGGTCCATGTTTATTTCATGAACATGATCCTGTAAAAGTATCTATCATCTTCCATAATTTTTGAAATTACATTCTATTTTTTAATAATAACCTTTATTTTTTTCTCCAATTAACAGGTAATTAAGTACTAAAGGAATATTGCCCATATAAAACTTATGTTTCATTAAAACCTGTTCTTCTTTCTGTTATTCACACTAAATACATGTTTTAAAGAGGGACTCGGTGATTCAGACAGAACTAATTAATAGTTTAATACCACATGAAATTCAATAGAGAGACCTTAAATTTACACCACTGTACATGAAATCAAAATTTGGCTTTTGGTATTTGTCATAAAGAGCAACTCAAATGGCAGTCTTACGCCAACCTAATGTAAAGATAAAAAGCATTCATTCCAGTCATTGATTTCAATACTGAAACAGTGCATGAGGAAAGGTCATCACAATTAAAGGCATAATGTAAAAATGAAACTGTGAGCAAGTGTTTGTGCTTCTTCTCTACCTCAAGATTTATATGATTGAGTCTTAATTGGAGACCTAGGGTTTCATTTCACAGCTTGGGCAGACAGACTATTAGATTTCAAATGAACGTGGAGAAAGTAGCTATATTTTGCGTGTAGGTAATAATAATTAAAATACTTTTCAACATTCTGTGATGATTAGATTAAGAAAAAATAAGTTTAAAATATAGAAATTCAAGATATTATTTGAATATAAGTATTAGTTTATAATGGCAAACTGGACAAAACTAAGTCTTTGCTTTAACACATGTCCACATCATCACATATGGGCATTATCTGAATGTATGCACAGAGGGGGAACACTGGCATTTCAGCAAACTGATGGTCTTTTCTTGCTGCCCTCTGTTTTTTAGTTATAAAATAGCTGCAGAATATAAAATTTTATTGTGGCTTTAATCTTCTTTGAATACCTCTGAATGTGGAAATAGAAATGATTGTGTAGTTATACTTAGTAATTAGTACAAGGTTGGATGACAAGAGGTCATCTGTCTGCCAAAACTGCGAGACTGGGCACCTCCAAATACAGCTGCCTATATCCTATCATCCAAAGCCTGTCAAGGTAGATTATATTGTTAGCCAAACTGATGTATGTTGCAAATCTTCAAGGCCTTCCTGGATTGCTTGCGTGTCTCTCTACGTTGGTAGGAAAAGAATCTTTCTTTGCCACATAAAGATTCCCTTTCCAATTACCTTGATTGCACTGTACAATAAGAACACAGTGGGTAAAATAATAATATCACCTTGTGACATTGTGCAATCCTACAAGTTTTTTTCTTTCTTTTTTTTTTTCTTTTTTCCCTGCAAGGAAGTTGATTTCATTTGTAGAGAGTATGACTATGAAACATAACACATACACTCTCAGAATGATTCTTCTTATGTTACGATAGAAGAAGAAAAATAATAGCAGCTACCGACTACACGTGTTGTAATGTAATGAGGCCCTCACAAATCAGGTGGCCTGGGGCAAATGGCTTATTTTTCATACTTCTTTCATATGTAAGTAACTTCTCTCAGCTTAGAAACTGAGCTTCTGGGCTTTTACTTTTTATGTTCTTCATTTGGTTTCTGAGGCTTCTATTTTCTCCTAGCTTATTCCAAGGCCAATAAAATAACAGCTCCCAGAGATGTAATGAGCAAACTTTTCAGCTTTGCATTTGCTGAACTGCAGTTGGGGATGCTCAACAGATTATTAAACTGGAGAGTTATTATTCCACTATATCATCTCCACTCTTCAGATGAGACACACACACGCAAAAAAAAAAGCATATCAGTGTGGCAAGTGAACTGTGGGTGGATAAGCATAGATAGATAGTGTGCAGCTGAAATCTAGATCCATCAATCAAATAAAATTAAAACCATAGTCAGCACCTTGTGTCATAATCTCTGTGAAGAGATAATCAAAGCATTTGCTTCGGGTTGGAAGAAGGCAAGTGTGCTTAAACAATCTTGTGTTATTGATCCAGTGCAATTCTGAAAACAGTCCCTGCAGTGTAATCTCTACAGCTTGATAGATTGCATTAGTAGATACACTTAGACCAGTGAGATTACCTTCTGCATCAGTTAAGTAATAGAAATAAAAAATAAAATGACAGCATACTTTAAAGAAGGAAAATCACAGATTGGAAAATACAAAAATGATATGTATATGGATTCCACCAGTGGAGTATCTGAGTATGTTGCCATTTTGAATGTAGCAAGCTCACACATCTGTGTAGAATAGTACAGATGTGGGAACTGAAGGTCAAAGATCCTCATCAGGCCATGTAGCCCCGCAGGATGCCTGCATCGAAAAACTGAACTGACTCGCTCAAAGGCCAGGGTGTATGAACAATTCTTCTTTCAATAACCCCTTACTAACAGGAACAAGGAAGTTATAAAACACTATGGGGATTTCTGGTAATTTAAAGATAATATTAGCAAGCAAAAACCTTAACTACTTAATTTCATGTTCCAGTCATAACATCAGTAAACTGATCTGACAAGAAATTCAACAAATAACAACACGTATAGACACTCTTACATCTCTAGGTTAAAATATGAATTGCAAGAAGGCTCAGAAAAATGATGCCACACACAGTTCTGCTCAGTTACCCTGCTATATGAATGGTGTAATTTGACAGAGCTTGGATAACTTTTTGTAGGGCTCTCCTGTTTTATATAAGACAAAGAGCTGGCTTTTCAACTTCACTGACTTTATATTTTATTTATTCACTGACTTAATTTATATCACCAAGTTCATGGCATCACTGGATTTTCAAAGTTTAAACTCCTTAATAAAAGCTACTCACTTTCATATGTTGTGCATTTGCAACCATGGAGAACAGCAGTTAAAGATTTTTCTTATTGTAGTCACTTTATGTAGGCATTTATTGTGTGTGACATAATCATGAAGGGATAAATGGGTAAAATTTAATTTTTTCATTCATGACTGAATACCTGAAGTCAACTTTTACTTTCAACTCTGTAGTAACTGGACTTCCGTTTTTATCTGAACAGAACATGAATTCTCATGCTTTCCATTTTACCTCTCCTTATTTTAGAGGCAGCAAGGACTGAAGTTCAGGTGATCCCGCTTTTAAATTAGATCAGAGCTGTGCTTGCTTTGAGATCTCTAAAACATAAGCAAAAAGCCCTATGGATAATATCAGCTTTATTATCAAAAGTCAAAGTCATGGAAGTCAGTGATGTTTAAACTATGACAGAAAGCCATTGGCTATTAGTAAACACTGATACAGGTGAAACTGAAAGGCTAGTGAGGTATTAAAATGTTTTAAAATGGCACAGTAACCTTCATGCAATTCTTAAAATTATTGTCATATTTTTCATATCTTTCTTGTGGTGAGAGGCCCAAAACTGAACACAGTATTTGAGATGGGGCCTCACCAACGCCAAGCACAGGAGAACAAACACTTCCCTACTCCTGCTGGCCACATTATTTCTGATACAGGCCAGGATGCTGTTGGCTTTCTTGGCCACCTGGGCACACTGCTGGCTCATACTCCGCCGGCTGTAAACCAGCACCCCCAGGTCCTTTCCTGCCTGGCAGCTTCCCAGCTGCTCCTCCCCAAGCCTGTAGCGTTGCCGGGGGTTGATGTGACCCAAATGCAGGACCCAGCACTGAGTCTCGTTGAACTTCATACAATGGGGCGTTGGCCCATCAATCCAGCTTGTCCAGGTCACGTGTAGATATGGCACTTAGGGACAGGGTTTAGTGGTGGACTTGGCAGTGATAAGCTAACGGGTGAACTCGATGATCTTAAAGGTCTCTTCCAACCTAAACAATTCTATGATTCTAAATCCCATACCCTTTCACTTTCCTATTTTTCCTTTCTAACATTTGATTTTAAAGAGATGTATATTTCTGACAAAGAGGAAAGGGACATTTAAGTCCAAGAACTTCATTAGTACTTTCATTATGTGGCAAACACATCATCACATTGATACCACTCTGTAGGCTGCCTCCTCATGGGCCTGATCTGAGGCAGAAGAGAAAATCTGTGCAGTCACTGCAGAGCAGGTACTAGACCAAAATCTTCTTGAGTTAAGCAATCAAATCCTGTGACTAAAATAAAGAGGAGAAAACTGTTGGAGGTGTGAGACGTGTCAGAGGAGATACTCAGTGCAAGGTGAGACAGTGTGTGGAATTTATCTGCCTCCTGTGCAGAAAGCCTCGGAGCCAGGCACAGGAGGATGCTATGCAGCTGTCTGCAGATGCAGTCCTCTGCAGATACACACGGCAGTTGCAGACCCTGGGGACACAGAATACCCTGAGAGCAGCTGTGCGGAGGTAATACACTTCCTAATACTATCTTTTTGCTGCCCTGCTGATACCGAGGAACTCTTTAAACCCTCATCCTGTACTTTGCAAGAACATGCTTGTGACGAAAGCTTCCTTGCAACGGGTATGCTGGAGACCAGCACTGAAGTGTTCTTTGAATTTAAATATTTTTATGCTGCCATTTTACTTACTGTTCTTCTCTGCAGTTCCAAGCTGCTTCTATTTCTGCCTCTTCTTCAAACCCTTTCCTGCATTTGTCAAGACACTCTTTGCTCTGACATCTGCACATTAAACATTTTCCTCTGTGAAGGTATATTTGTCTTCTATGTTTGGCAGAATAACTGAGGGTGAACCTATATGGTAAACACAGAGAAGACTCTAAGATGACATCCTTGTGGACAAAAACTAAGCTTTTCTCTTGGATTTGCTATCAAATAGATGAAAATTAAGTTAATTGAGAGATCAGTTTAGGCCTTGAAAATGCAGCATTCAGAATGGGTAGAGTAAAAGACTGTGAGTAAAACATTCATATTTGAGAGGTTTCACAGTAACACTGATGGCCCAAAGTCTGGTTCTTAGAATCATAGAATCATACAATTGTTGAGGTTGGAAGAGATCTTTAAGATCATCTAATCCAAACATTAACCTGTAACTGCCAAGTCCACCACTAAACCATGTCCCTAAGCACCACATCTACACGTCCTTTAAATACCTCCAGGGATGGTGATTCCACCAGTGCCCTGGGCAGCCTGTTCTAGTGCCTGACAAACTTTTCAGTGAAAAAATCAGTCTGATTGTCTTGTGAATATACCAAAAAGATTTTCAGTTTAATGCAGTTTTTTCTGTCATAGTAATTTTCTCCAGGCAGTGATTAATCATGTCTTCCATGTTCAGATCTTCCATGAAATGTCCTATCAAACATATTAGGCAGGATTATGACTGAACTTTGATTTCTTTTCAATTACTAATGCAATTATTTCAGCTTGTTGGAATTTTTGTCAATACAGTTGTTTGGAAGCCATGCTAAAAACTATAGTATACCTTTGTAATTGAATCAGATCATATTGTCAGTCTTTAAGGAGAAGTTTCTGTCAGTTTCAGTGGTAAGAACTGCTTAAAAATTACTGATATAACACGTCAATGGAAATTAATGAATTATTAAATTTGACAGCTAAGCTTTCTTGGGGGACGAAAAGAAGGTAAAGTTTCCTTTCAGGATTTCTAAGTCTAGCTCTGAAATATCTGTCATAATAAAATACAAGAGTGGATAGACTGTTTCACTGGTTCCATTTAACATTTTTTCTCTCTCTAGTATGTTTTAGCTGGTCTGTAGTACTCTATAGCTTCTTTAACTAGAATAAGTTTACATAATGTGCTAACTCTGGCAAAATATTGAATTGTATAAAAATAGCTTTATCTTGAATTGTTGAATGCAAGGTTATATAAGTTGTTAAACATGGAATAATTATTCTACCACAGGATCACCAGTGGCCACATGTGCTTCATCTAAGTGAATGGTAAGATATACATTCACTGTGTTAAGAAAAAGTCTCTAATGATCTCTTAAAATTTTAATACCAGAACTTAAAATGTGCACTGCACATTAGTTAAGGACAAATCTGTAAAACCTGGTATCAAGAAAGTCTTCAAAAGAAAAGGAAAGATGAGAACATGTGAAATAATTGGCTAATTCTCTAACAAGCTTCAATATGAACTGTCATGAAGGAGGAGAAAAAAGTCTCCCTCCCCTCAAACTTGTGCTGTTGCAACAGCCCACAGAGAATAGTAACTTAGCCACACAACCTCACAAAAAATTTGCCTTTGGGAGATTCATCATTTAATACAGAGGAAGGGAGAAGATATGTATGAAAAATCAGGAGTACAAAGGATGTGATGATTCAACAAAACTAAATTCATAGCATTGCCTATTTACAGTAGGACACTGTTCTTTATTTAATCACAATCTGCGCTGCAAGCTAACATATGGGCTGGGGGCGAGAGGGGCATGATTTGGCATCTACTGACTAATTTGATATATAGCACATTTTTCCTATCTTCTCAATACATATGATGTTGAAAATTATTTGAAAATTAATGAGGAGAAAACTGACCCATTTTTTTTTCTTGCAAAGCATGCAGTTCACTGCACCTGGATGGGGGGAGGGAAAGTCGAAAATAATTGCAAAATTCTTAAGGGCAAATTTTTCAACCTGTTAATCAGAAAGGAATATTATTAATCAATTACATTTAGTTCTAGAATGCACTAGTGTTATAGGAAAACAAGAGAGAGGAAAGACTTGGAAAGATGGGAAAGCCTTCTAAGTACATTTCTGTTTCGTATTGACCAGTGTCACTGCACTGAATTATAACAGCTTCAGACTGTGGAAACTGCCTGACCCATTTTGTTAATCTGCAGCAAGTGCAGTTCAGCTCCAAAATGAATGGAAAGTTTGGAATGGAATTAGAGTTCAAATGATGTAAAGAATAGATTTAGAAAAAATCCACAAATATAAACACTTTTAATAAAACATTTTTCAAATATTTTATTTTCAAAATTCCCATTTTCTGACAAATCCAAAAAGATGTTAGTATTTTTACACTATTTTAAAATAGTTTTTCTAGTGAAATATTAAGAAAATAATTCTTAAAGTCTTAGTTTAAGTCAAGTTTCCAGCAATACTGTCATGGCATTGAAAATGCAATTTAATCTGATAAAATTTGTTCATTGTATGTCCATTAGCCTTGAAATGAAATGTGATGTTCAAAATACACAAAAAAATGTTAGTAAAGGCTATTCTTTTGAATTAGGCATTTCTGCGTTCTTTTAAATATTTTTTTACTCTGTATATAAGTAATTCCATAAATCAGTATTTGATCTGTGGTATACATGTATCATAGAAAGAAGAACTAAAGATGAAGAAGTATCATAATCATCCACCCTGTTAACATACTTTTAAACCAGAATTATTTCTAGTATTTTGTGTAGCCTGGATTTAAAAAAAAAAAAAACAAAAAAAAAAAACAAAAACCACATACAATGAATGAAAAGTATCATTTCCCACTTATACATTTGTAATTAGCTTAACAAAGGGAACAGATTAAAGCTAGTCTGCCTATGGTATATTCTATGACATGTACAACTTCTAGTGTCCACATATAATCCTTCCACTTTTGCTAATATATTACATTTCTTAGGGAGGAATATTCCATAAGCTTGTATCACCGAGTTGTTGATCTGATCTTCAGCTCACAGTTTCTTTCATAGTTTTTTTTTTATATTATTCCCTGTTAAGTGTGTTAAAGCCACCCTAAATAATCCCTTTCTCACCTCAGCACTTAAATATTTATAGACTATTGTTACATGCATCTGCATCTCTTGGCTGAAATAAATAAGAAAATAATATA
>JMFS01072446.1:0-12243 GCA_000699545.1 Podiceps cristatus
CCATCCCAGAACAGCAAATTCCAGACAGAGCATGAGGGAACAGCCAAACAAACAAGCCTGAACAAAACGAAACAAAAATAAGGTAACAAGAAGGGAACATAAACAGAACACATACCAAACAAGGAACCAGAGCCAGGGGGCAATGCCTGACCCTCCCTTACCCCGGCCATGCCGTCTATGCCATGGAACACTCTCTTTGGCCTGTTTAAATCAACTATTCTGGCTGTACCCTCCCAATTTTTTGCACCTGCACATTAGTAAAACTTGGAAAAATGCAAAATGTCTGAACCTGCTCGTTAGCAAAACTTGGGAAACTGCAAGATGTCCTTGGTCGTTCAGCAGCAGCGAACAACAGCAGCGTGCTATCACCATTTTTCACAAATAAATCCAAAACACGGGAGCTGCTGAAAACAAAACTAGCTCTGTCCTGGATGAAACCAGGTCAGTGGCAAAGGCAGTGAATAGCATAATGGGCTGCTTTAGGTAGAGTGCTGGCAACAGGTCAAGGGAGGTGATCTTTGCCTTCTACCCAGCACTGGTGAGACACATCTGGAGTGCTGGGTCCAGTGTTAGGGTCCCAGTACAAGAGAGACATAGACATAACGGGTTGCCCAGAGAGGTGGTGGATGCCCCATCCCTGGAAACATTCAAGACCAGGTTGGACGGGGCTCTGAGCAACCTGGTCTAGGTAGTGGTGTCCCTGCTCACTGCAGGGGGGTTGGACTAGATGACCGCTAGCGGTCCCTTCCAACCCAAAACATTCTATGATTCTATGATTCTATAATGGAGCCAGTCTATCAAATGGCTGCAAAAATTGTACAGATTAGCCACACAAGGGGAGGCCAAGAGAGCTGGGACTGCTCAACTTGGAGAAGGGAAGGCTCTGAGGGATCTTACCAGTGTCTACAAATACCTGGTGAGGTGGAGTGATGAAGGTGCATTCAGACTCTTCTCAGTGGTGTCCAGTGGCAGACAAAGAGGCAATGGGTACAAATGAAAACATAGAAAAATTGATTTAAGCATAAGAAAAATTTTGTGGTTTTTGCTGTGAGGGTGGTGAAACAGAACAGGTTGCCCAACAGGCTGCTTTTGAATACTATGGAGGTACTCAGATTCTGACTGTACATGGTCCTGGCCAACCTGCTCTGGTTGAGCAGAGGAGTTGGACTAGACTATCTGCAGAAGTCCCTTCTTACATCAAGTACTCTGTGACTCCATGATTTTGCATGAAGGTATATTCACATCACTCGTCTTTCAAGAAACTGCATCTATCTTTAACAAACTCAAGGCCAGGCAGTTTTCACAAGTATCTGCATAATACAAAACCTGCTGTGCCCTGGGAAAAGAGAGAAGCAGACTCGTATTCCCTCAGGAAGGAACTGAACCCAACTTTTGCTTATCCTGTGTGGTTTCCTAACAAATGGACCAGAAGATTAGTGCCAATGTAGGAAATGGAACATGAAGGACTTTGTTCCCAAGCCTGCTTTTGGGTGCTTACGTTAAGAGCTTGTTTCCTTCTCAGTGGAGAGAGCTGAACTCTGGAGGGTGATGGAGAGCACTGAAAAACAGGCTGATGCTCTGAATTGTTCTCAGAACAAGAGCATGTTGTTAAGTATAATTCTTCTCTGGCCCCAGCAGTACATGAGTTACCCTAATGAGGTTTTCCAAGAGCTATTGTTTCTGTCAAGCTTCGTGTCCTACATTTGCATATCCTGGCATTTATAATGCCTTGAAAATTAAGAAATAAAAAGCACGGCCTGTTGCAAATCTTAGATATGACTATAAGCAAATAGCTCTCAGCCTGTAGAGGCACAGCACCTTCATGGGCAGAAATAACCAAAGACGACAAACACCCTGATCATTTACAGCAGAGGTGTGAATCCTACAGACTGCATGGGAGAAGCAGCTTGGTGTTTCTGTACCGGTGTGCTCTGCAAACAGGCCTGGAGGGCTTTTTGGGTGCTGTCGAGCTGATGGATGACAGAATGACTCTAGAGCAGAGGCAGTAACGGAGCTGGAATAAGGAAAAGAGGGAGGCAAGTCTGCAGCATGGGACTATAACGATATTTGTGACTATGTAAAAAATGTTGGTAGACATTTCTATAACCAGTAGAAATTTCAGGCCTTATTCCTCTTCTGGGACTTTAGCAGGTAGAGGAGGGGCAAAAGGAGATTAATTATTTGGTTATAAATAAAAACAGAAAGGTAACATGAAGATTACATTATTCCAATGTAAAATTAAAATATCTACCCTGATATTACTGAATAAGGTGTTCTAGTATAGAGCCCTTAGTCAGATCTTAAGAGCAGTATGTACCAAAAATAAGAAATGAGCAGTCAATGACTTTATAAGATCGTTATAAAAAGACCTGGAAACATGATTAAGCTCCAAATGGAAACAAATAACTAATCTAGAAGATTGGTTTTGTTTCTTGTTTTTCTTTTAAATGTATGACATTGAGAAACCTCATCATGCACTGGCAGCATTATAAAGGTGATAAGTAGGACAGACAGAGCCAGGTTACCCCTGAGGCTTCTGCTGAATTCTGATTGATATGCACTTTTGAGAACTGCTTTTCCAAAAGAATGTGGATAAGCTGAAGGGAATGTAGAGGAGCCCAATAAGAAGGACCAGTTGGATGGGTCAGTCGTTCTCAAATGCTTGAGAAGGATTTAGAAATCCTGGAATCATAGAATCCTGGAATCATAGAATCATAGAATGAATCACAGAATGGTTGGAGTTCAAAGGGATCTTAAAGATCATCTAGTTCCAACCCCCTGCCACGGGCAGGGACACCTCCCACTAGACCAGGTTGCTCAGAGCCCCGCCTGGCCTTGAACCCTTCCAGGGATGGGGCAGCCACAGCTTCTCTGGGTAGCCCATGCCAGTGTCTCACCACTCTCACTGTAGAAAATTTTCTTCCTAATACCTAATCTAAATCTACCCTCTTTCAGTTTAAATCTTCTTAAGATGATTTAAGTCTTCTTCATGTCCCCTGTGGATATAACAGCAACTCATTTTTCCCTTCCCCAAGTTCTCAGCTGCTGCAAAAGTTGAAAGTATCATTTAGTTCACAGTCTGAGGAGAAAGCTCCAAAATATTTCCTGTAAAATAGACCTTAATTTCCTTGTAAAATCTTATTCTACATGTTATCTACATACAAACACGGAAAGCCAGTCTGCTATTCACCTCTCCTAGACCTAGCAGCTGATACTAACAGAAGCAGCTTGACGCTACCAAATCCAGTGGATTGTTTTCTCCAGTTCTCCTGTACCATATTCTGATCTTTTCCACTTTATCCAGATGCATCAAGATTTATATTACTACAAGGAGATTTTAGCTGTTACTAGACTCACAAGACAAATTGCTCATCAAGCTGGGGAAGCTTCGAGGCAGGGTTATGTTCCATATGCAAATATGTAGCAGAATGATGAATTATATGGCTTGGGTTTTTCTGTTTGTTTTCCTGATGAATGCACTTTAAATCGCTGGGTAGGAGAAGGCTTTGCTGAAACATATGGGTGACATTAACACAACAGAGTACAAGTGTCACTGGTGGAAACTTTTGGCTCTAACTTTGTACTCTCTCTCTCAGTGTATATATATAGTTTTCTCAACAGGCTCATGTTTAGGGTTTTTTCCTCTTTAGGTAGTTGGTAGTTTTCATTCCAAAAATGCTGTATTAAATAAATAATTTGAAAACTTGAAGTAACCTGTAATAAATTGTTACTGTAGCATTGGTTTTACCTTCACTGCATGCGAAACTACCTGTGGCAATATTTTCCTACTTAAGATTTAGGTTAGCTTCATTGTATAGAGTGGAAAGGCTCTTCATTTGCAGGAATAAACCAGCTCATTGTTAACTTTTTCCAACTAGATTTTTTTTTTTTTTTTTAACTCCTCTTCACCTTCTTATAATCCCTTAATTGCCTATGCTGGATGGATTTCATCCTTGTTTCTTAGCCAAAGCCTGCCCCAGTGCCTGAGGTGCAGCCCCCCAGCCAGCTCACTGGGCTTCTCAAACTAGCACCCTCCAGACGCCTCCCAACTTTTCACACATGTTCGCGAGAAAACAATGTGAAGCAATTTCTTTCTTAGTACAAGCTTTGTTGTAAATAATAATGACACAATTATAATAACACAAAACCACATAATTATAAATGTGCATGATGTGTTTACTAAAGAATACCTGAAACTTTAAAAAATCATCTTCTCACTAGAAATGCCATTTACGTTCACCAGAAATGCCCTTTACATACCTAACTGCCACCAGCTGTGTGTCTTTAGCAAACCTCTTTTACCTCCCTCTACATCTCTCTTGTCTGGGTTATTTGGACTGTACACTCCTGACAGGAGGGATTGTCTCCTACTGTGCTTTTGTGCAGTGCCTGGCGAAACAGCAACCTCTGCGTGCCACCAGGTTGAACTCTATTCACTTGCTCCATGTCAAGGCACAGCCTACACGTTAAACTGCTACAGGACTGAAACATGCTCTTTGGTGACAGCACCACAGGCACTCATGAAAACAAATAGTTCAGAGACTGAACCAACCCTCACAGGGTTTGTGCATCATGGCTTTGTGCATCATTTTGACTAAATTGTTGACTAAAAAATATGTCTCAGCTTTCCCTTTGCAAGCTTTTTTAAAAATAAACAAACTAGAATTCATGATCATTCAGTGCAAAGCTCTTGATTTTAAAATACAGCCTACAAAAACAGTATTAGAGGCTAATTGTTTCAGGTGATTGATCATAAGAGTTTGCACCCACCATGTACAGAATCATAGAACCATAGAATGTTTTGGGTTGGAAGGGACCCCCAGAGCCCATCTAGTCCAACCCCCTGCAGTGAGCAGGGACACCATTACCCAGATCAGGTTGCTCAGAGCCCCGTCCAACCTGGGCTGGAATGTTTCCAGGGATGGGGCCTCCACCACCTCTCTGGGCAACCCCTTCTAAATGTATTACACTCAGGTGCTAGCCTGAAAGCACAGGTTATCTTTAGGATCATCTTTAAAAACAAACAAACAAACAAACAAAACAAACAAACAAACAAACAAACCACTTTATTTTGATGCAAAGTTTTGGACAATTGCAGCATTGGTAGAATCCTTACCCAGGAAAATATCCCGCAGTTTACCTAACCACAGCTAGAGGCCATACCATGGCTTGTGCATGCATAAAGCCATGTTTCCCACCCCACCTCAGCACCAGGTAACTTTACCTGGGCAAATTTATGAAAGAATGAAGTGGGACTCCCACTTCCCAGTGGGGCGCTCTGTCCAGGATGATTAGCAATGCCTGGGGAGGACACAGGATACCACCTCTAGTCCTGATGCAGCATTCTTAAACCTGCATGTGTTCACAAGGTGAACTTGGGGATCAGTATAACCCCAAACTATTTGTTGACACCATTATTCAGTTTTCATACTTGACATGACCTTGTTTTCTTCTCCCTTCCCAGTTAAATTCAGTAGTAAACATCTCTTGAATATCCAGGCTTCTAATCTAATCTGTTGTCCGGACTAGCCAGCTGCGATAATATTTTATAACTCTCAAAAAAAAAAAAAAAAATCCTATAGATGTCTTAGCTATTTTGCAACCAGACTAGGGATGGTATATGAACACTATAGATGTCACATTTAAAAGTGTCAAGATCATACCCTCACAGTTGCAGGCAGTAATTTTAAACAAGACTTAGCAGAACAATGGTAGCCACAGCTGAGTCCCTCATTAGGAGTTTCAGGGTGCAGAAGCACAGACTGACCCAGTTCAGGAACCTGCCAGTCTAGTACATATGAGGTCTAGACTGACAACCAGGCCAGCAACCTTGACACTGCTCTTGGACAAGAGTTTGCTGCCTATTTTTGTTTTGCAACCAGGACTCATATGAAGGGTTTGACTATGAAGTCAAAGGATCTGTTAGTTTTGGTTTGGTTTGGGTTTTTGTTTGGTTTTGGGTTTTTTTTTACATGCAGCACATGCTGTTTCTGATGACTTAAGCTCATGCAGCACAACCCAGATCTGAATTAAGACTTATTGACCCTGGTACTGTACAAAAAACAAGGTTTCCAAATTTCAGCTGAAATATATTGCAAGCTTCACTAAGAAAAACCTACAGCTCTGCTTCCTTATTTGTGTCTTCTGAAGAGAAGTGTTACCTAACTTGGTTTCCTAGGTTAGTTTGTACCTTAAAAAGAACAGCATAGTGTTTTCAATCCATGTTTTGGTAAACACCTTAATGTCAGCACAAAATGATTTCCAGTCCTGTTTTTTACTCTACTGCTACAAACCTTTAAATATAACATTGAGTCTTAGTAGAAAGCCGAACAACACTTTTTCCTTAAATTCTGCCACATGTATATTACCTTGATCTTCTGTACTGCCTAGATAGGTATAGGAACAGAGTAACATGCACACACACTTCCTAACAGGTAAACTCAGAGACAAGCCAGAAGGACATAAGACATTAACAGAAGCCAGACAACATATCTACATCTCTAACACAAATACAGTTTTGGACATCACTGCCTAGAATCAACCTTATCCTTTAAATTTGCTTACAAAAGCCATAAAAAAATTCTACTGAATATCTGGGGACTTTTTTAGCCTTAGCCTGGTTACTTCAAGCTATTTTAAAGTAGCACATGTAGAGTAGAGAATGGAGGTTTAGCTCTTACCTCAGCTTATACCTGCTGAGATGTCCTGGGCAGTCATAGATGGTTTAAGTAAAACGAAATGCGCAGTTTCAGAAAGTACAACTTCAAGTCACTTGGAGATGGTACACCAGTCACCAGCACATGGCACTGGTTCAGACAGTCTCCCGGGTTTTGTCACCGTCTCCCCTCAGAATGACATCAAACGACTTCCCGTGACTCACTGGACTGCTAGTTTGGGATGTGCAAATTTCTTTGTATACGTCAAGCCTGTACCTGAGTGGTTGTGCAAGTAGAAAGCTTACTTTGCTTTGTTTGGGATTTTGGGCTGGGTCTTGTAGCTCACTTTTTGCAGTCACAGACATTGGTCTCAGGTTGGTGACAGAACAGGTTTCCTGGACACCGTCCGGTCTATATGTCTTGGATACCTATATAAAATATCATCTATTTCTCTTTCTTACAGAGGCTTTAGATGCCTGCTTTCATTCAGAGGGATTCTGGTAGGTCTTAATATATTAAAATGAACCTGGGACTTCAAATCACATAACATCCCATCAGTGTCCCATAGGTGGTCTTTAGTGTGTTGCATCAATGTTACTGGCTGAGCCACAGTTTTGACATTGGCTGCTGGAGCGGAAACACCTCTGGCCAGTCTCATGAGCATAGGGCACTAAGAGAAACACTTTTTCACTCACCATCCACAGAAATAAACACACTGACTGGTAAAAATTCCTTCCTTGAAGTAGAAAACACAAAGATGCTCTCCTAGACTGAGGGTCTGGAAGGCTGCAGAATTTGTTTGTCACTAAGTGTCACTAAATTTGAATAAGAGTGTTATCAGTCACATTTTAGACGTGGACACTAATCTTTTTGCCCTGGAATCCTACTACAATAAGATGGACAGCATTTAGGTTTTTTTTCCTTTATACTCAAAGGAAAGACTAACATGCAGTAATGTAGATCTCCCTGCAGCAAGATGGTGGCATCCATGGGGTCAATTCGCCAGGTTTTCTTACAACGTGCTGGGAATATTCATTTACTTCACTCTAAAACCACCCTGTGAAACGCAAGAGTGAATGCTAATGTCAATCCTCCCTACAGATTCACAGGCATTTGGGAAATCATAGGTGCTAACTAACTCTGGGTCATTGGCGCAATTGGGTGGATAACACACTATTTGACAGCACGACATACTAGGGAAATGGTGTGTTTATTGAGCTGCACAACAGTTTCCAACATAACCGCACCAGCAAGGTTCCTGCTACACCTCTTCAGAGCAATACCGGTGTGCAGGAGCTTACCGAAGCTCATGCTACACCATGGGTCACTCATTTATAATTGGTATCATGATGATAGCCAGCCAAATTGTGCCTGCTTGAGTGAGCCGAATCAGGTCAGAGCATGTTCTGTGACTATCCACAGTCCTCAACTGTTAGCCCGTCCTTGGTCCTTGAGCCTTTGGCCCATGCCAGCCAGCGCTCTCTCAGAGACGTCCAGGACATAGTCCAGGGCATGGACTGTTCCCAGTAGGGAGCAGAGAGGTGTTTATCCTGTTCTGAGGAGCAGGAGGAGGGTTTAGACGTGTCGATCCAAGGCATGATGTCTCTTAAGGGCCTGAGACTCAATGCTGGTCCATTTTATATATGAATGAGACCATCTATACATGGGCAAAGCACCAAGCAGGTATCTCATGCTGATTCAGTAGCAAAGCAGCTACATTGCGACCTCAGAGCTTCTCCTACACCCTCAGCAAGAGAAGGTCATGTGGTAAGGTACCTAGAAAAGGGGCTTATTTTTTCAAGAGTAGAATATCAGGAAAAACACACCTGATCATCATTTGGCCCAGTCACACACCTCTATTCATGTCATCTGAGGCTCTGACCTATTTTATGAATCACATTTAAAAAATGAGAACTTAAAGCTTTTTTTCCCTTCTGGCCAGACATGTTTTCTCGTCTCTTTGCCGCCTTCTTTCCACAAGACTTGTTTACAGTGTTTGGTGCACTCCAGTTTCTCCCTCTCAGCATGTAAAATCTACCCAAGACTGGACCTACTCTGGTTATCAGCATATCTAAATGACTGAAGATATCTTTTCTCTCAGGTATTCTCTTTTGGGGGCAAAACTGAAGTTTTATCTGCCACAGCCCAGGCTCTTTTATTTGAAAATTCATTTAACAAAAGCTTGCCTAAATGTGCCCTTTGACATCCCCTAGGATAAGTAGATCATGCTAAATGGTCAGAATCTTTCCTCCCAACCTTTAAATTAGCCTCAATGCCATAAAGCAACTCAGGGGAGGTTTCCCTATAGAAAAGTGATAGAAGTCTGTTGTGAGTAGCCACCACTGCAGGATCTCCCTAAGAAGTGTAAAGTAATTCAAGGCAGTAGCAAGCCAGGACCTCATAACCTAGCACTGGAGCTCATTTTGCCACTGCAGCAGCCCAGAACCATGGAAACACAAAATTATCACCTTCCTTTTGCTGTCCCTCAGGAGCGGCGTAGATTCTGCCTAAATGTCTGCTTACACACAATTCTCCAGAAAAAGAAGAGCAACAAAATATTTATGACTCTTTGCTATAAAACCAATTAGTCATTTGTCTGTCAGTCTATAGTTCCCAGTTTTAAAAGTCAACACTATTCCTTTAGGTGATGTTTGGGGACAATATTAGCTGGAGAGCTTTTTTGTGAATTATCTGGGCTGCAAGCACTTAGCTAATATGCTTTACCTTTAACTCAATTATATCTCCATAGTAATTGCTGTTTACACAGTATGTTTGCTAACCCAGGATAATATTCTTTTTATGTAATTCTTCAAAATTGAGCTAATATGACACCAAGTTTATTAATTTTCATTGAAACACTACAGAAAAGCTATTAAGGTGCTGGTCATCAGCCTAATAGCAATAATATACATGCCTTTTCTCTCTTACGATCTGAAGTGGACAAAATGGCAATTGATAACAGATGTGCTATTCAGATGAATAACGGAATGGAGCAGACCTATAAATATAAGAGAAATTTAAAGTGATAAAGTGTTCTATTCATTACCATAAGAGTTGCATTTCCATCCAAATGACACTACTGAAAGGAAGACAGAAATCATGCCAGATTGACTCTAGCTATGTGATATCCATCTGGGTCGGACCTCTCTGGGCCAGAAGAAACTACACCATCTGACTGCTGCTGAGAGCAGAGGTTCTGAACATTCCCTTGAAAAAAAAATGCTTATCTGCTATCCAAAGATGTCCAGCCATGGCCTGACCCTACCACTCAAGGGGTACCCGCTACCAGCATAGAACTGAAATAGCTCTTGTGCAGAGGCAATGTACTCTCTGCAAAGGTATAAATAGCTCCATCTGCCATTAATTGGTGCAAGTCCAATGAAGTTAATGCTAAATGGATTTATACCAGAAGATGACATGGCCCTGAGCCTCTTAGAAAGTCACTCATATTCAGTCAAGTCACAATGAATTATCATTTTTTTTTAATATGGATTGCTGCTGTTGTGTTTGCCCTGCCTTTAGATTAGAAGTTGTTGGGGTAAGGACACAAGGACTCTACTATCAGTCCAGGCCCATTGAGAGGAAATAAAATAGCTTATATTTCTAAAGAACAAAATATAACAAACAACCCAAACCACCACAATCTCTCCATTAGTTCCTCCCCACCACAATGCAAAGGGACAAATCCTTGAAAGTACAAGACTCAAGGTTTTTGTCTCTGCTTAGCAGGGACACTGTGCTTGTCCATCTCTATTCTCCCACAGTAAAGTCTGTGGAAGCTCTGATTTCTTCTGAAGTCAAAGTTATTTCAACAAGCCATATATTTGAAGGGAATGTTTTGAAACCATTTTATAGTTCAAGGAGATTGCATGTTTTGATCTTTGAAACAAGAAATTAGATAACAGGATTTCCTGTTTGTCAAATTAGCTGCATCAGACATTGATACCTTTATTTCCAGTCTTCACATATAAGCAAGCAATAGTTTAATTTACGTACATTGATATATATTTGTTTATCCTTTAAATCTGGCCCTAGAGTTTCTGAAAGGTTGCCTACAGTCATTCAAAGCTTGAAAAACAGCCCTTTTTGCACAGGTATGAAGTATAAGAATGACAGTCAAAGTGCCTCAGTAAAAAACATGCATCATTTATAAAGATTTGCCAAATGCAAGTAAACACAATCTCAAAAGCTACCTGCATAGGGCTTATATGTAAAGATAAATAATCAAACATGTATTTATTATATACTACATACTTAATATTACATACTTATTGCTTATATTACTAGTAAATATTTTTCCTATAATATGCATTTTCAAACAGCTCTGTATACATTTAACCAATTATTCCTTTTTCTTTTTTCAATCATTTATTGTTAAATTTATTTCTTTGTTTGTAAATAAAGTATTACAGCTAATGGTTAAATGGTTAAATCACAGACTCCGAAAGATGGCTTTTCACTAGGGCTGTGAGACAAGTAAAGCACTGCATTCAATAATATGAGGGTAAAGTGATGAGATACCTACAAGAGTTCCCTCAGGGATCTCTAGGTACAGAACTGGTGCACACTGAAGAAAAAGACCAGTTCATTTCATTTTATGATCTCTCTTCAACTCCATTCTGTTTCCATAAGTATGTAGTTAAGTAGAAATGAGAATGATGCCTGACTTAATTTAATGAAGTTAATCACATATTTATCTCTAGCATCAGCAGAATACAACCCAGAAGCAGGATCCATGGTGAGCACCTTTTCTGCAAACCCCCAAATTTCTCTGCAGATTTGCCTTCTCAAGGTCATTTCACATAAGTAGATTTTCAGATTGTTTCTTTCCTCTTGTGACTTACCTTAGTCAAAGAGCATTTTTTAGGTACTCAGAGACTTCAGTAACAGCACAAAGATTTCCTATTTATTTATTACCATTATAAGCACAGATACCTAACCCCAACTCCGCTATCTTAACCTCTTTCTTAACCGCTTTTTCTTATTTAGTTACTAATAATGAGCTCTAATCCATAAACTAAGAAATTAGTTCATCCAGGAGCCACATTCTAAGAAGGTGCAGTGTGGAGTGATATCGCCTGTTCCAGTTTCCTTCCCGCTGTACCATGCAGAATCCTATCATTGGTTCTGTGTGCTTTGTACAGACACATGTTATTATAGAAATTGAATTTTCTTTCACAAAAGGACATACAAAAAGTGACAATTAAAGAAAGCCTGTTTTCAGACATTCTTTAGTTTTCTCAAAATCTAATGAGAACTATAAAAATCACATTGACTCCTCAATCTTAATTTTTATGCATCCAAAGCAGAGATCAGAATGAAATCTAGTTCTTCCAATTTGCATTTAAAAAGAAGGGAAAAAAATAATAACAAATAAGTCCTTTGTCAAATTAGATGCTAGTTAAAGTGTAGAATGCGCGGTTTCAAAAGTGTCATCATTATTTGTATTTTTTCCTGTATAAATTCCTTTTAGGCAGTTCATTGCAAGATTTGGTATTCACTTTCTGAAACGTTGTGCAAGTTACTCGTATCCCAATGTTGCTATGCATCAGAACTTGGACATGACCCGGCAATGTGTGCTGGCAGC
>KL272918.1:5821-30319 GCA_000699545.1 Podiceps cristatus
GAATTGCATTGCCCAACAAACCAGGCCATTAATGAGTGGAATTTTCATAATAAAATGGTCCCTGTTATATACCAAAGTGGGGTATAAGTATAAAACCCTAAACTATGAAATCGCATATGGAAATAAATGAAATAAAAATTTTTCTTGCTAGAATTATGGTGATTTTTCAGTTCCTCTGAAGTAGGTAACATGCTGGCTTCCTACCGTATCTGGGCAACATTGGCAGGACGTGATTTCGATTCAACAATATTTGCCAAATATATGGTCAAACCAGATTTTGCACATGGTGTTCCCAGAATGCATTTGACATAACCCATGAAGGCCCGGGCCAGAAACCAATGCTATCTGTGTACAAAGATCAGCACCAAGATATTTTATTAGAAGATATCTCAATCAGCAGGGGACTCTGCTAATTTTTTTTGCTTCCACAATGTGCCCTCATTCCCTGTGTGTTTGAATAATCAGACATTTGAGTGATTCTTTCATCTCTTCCAGGGGGTTTGCAGGGACCCTCTGAACTAGGATGACAGGATTTGGAACCTGAGAGTTGGTGCTCTTTGTTTGTTGTGGCCTATCATCAGTCAAATCCAGTGTGTAGGTTAATAAGGCTTAAACTTTAAGGGAACGGTGAGCACCTGATTGACAAGCCTGTGAATAAAAGTGCAGTGGGAAGTTTTGTGTTTGTGAAGTTAGTATGCACAGAGACACAACTGAAGTTTAGAATGAATTGCAATCAGTTATATTAATGCAGGCAATCTCATTTGATGATTTAATGTCATTTTCTGGACTTGAAATAGATTTCCCGGTATTTCATAGATTTCAAATAAAATTCTAAAACATTTCTGTTTTGGATGGCTCTTTGTTTTTCCTTAACATTAGAACAATATATTTTTTTTTCTTGGTTGTTTTCTTTTTTTGAGATACAAGTGTATAACAGAAATCCAAAAGTCACCAAGAACAGTATTGAAAGTCCTGCCATCCGGATTTTTTTTTAAAAAAAAAAAGGAAAATATTGTCCTACAGTTACTTAGAAATTAAAGACACTGTACAGTGCTTCAGGTTTTCCTAAACATGTGCCTCAGACACTTCTTATTTTTCATAAGTAATAGGCAGTGAGTGCATACTGTGCTTGAGGATTTGCTCTTTCAGGATTTTCAAAGGATCCTCTGGGAGTGTGGTACCAAAATCATAGTAACTCTCAATAGGATCCATATGCTTTTCATTTCCACTAGTGCTTTGAAAATCACAGCCTCAGTTGTCTTTTCCTTTATGTATAATTCTAGAGTTGGTTGTAAATTTTTGAGCTAAGCTGACTTCCACCAGGAAATGCAATTCCATGAAAACATTTGTCAGGAATCTGGCAATTCTGGCTTATATCTGTATATATATATATATTTAAATAAGAAAGTCCTTTGGTTTTGATTTGATAATGTTAATAGAGTATTACAGGTATAAAATAAACTTGTTTATATAAAGCTAAACATTAAATGTTCAATACTTAATATTCAACATTATAGTAATTCATTAAGGTAACAATTTTGGTTGAATTTTTTCAGAGTTTCTGCTCTACAAAAGCCTTGGGTTTTTTTGTTTTGCATCAAAATTATGAAAAAAATATGGAATAACATGATTCCAGGAACATTTCCTCTTGAAAGGATATTCTTCCTGTAACTCAAAGTAATATCTATATCATTTGCACTGAAAATCCAATGCTCCACATGCTAGAGAATACAAAATGGCTTTGTAAGTAAGTAAAGGGGCGTTGGTTGGGGATTTCCTATCAAAATGATTGTCAGAAAGTGAATTTTTGTATGTGCCATTTTGACAACATTTTCAACCGGGCAGGTTTCTCAGACTTGAAATGGCATTTACTGTCAAAACCAGAAACAAAAATTCTACTCAGTACATATGAAGTACCAAGTTCCAGAGCCCAAAACTAAGAAACAGGTCTGATTTCAAAGCATTTCCTTCTCTTTGCTCACTATATGGTGTGTACATAACTGCAGGACAAATGGGGAGCTACTTCTGAACATTTAACAAAAACAGTGTTTTCTCTCTTCTTATTGAGCACCACTGAGCTCAAGATCACCAACATACAATCTAAGTTAGAAAACTAGAGCACTGCAGCTGTTGTGGATAACATCTTCTCACATATGGTGTCTTCTGGGAGGGGGAAGCAGGGGCGGAGAACAGGGCGTTTTCTGCTCTTGTGTGATTGGAGAGTCCATTAAATTCAGTGTCTCTGCTTGTAAATTCATTGATTTCACCCTGTGTTGCAGAGATGGAATCTGAGCACCAACTTACTGAATTTTAGGTTTCTGTAACAGACCATTTTAATAGTGACTTGGGTCAGGCTCTGTGTTTGTGCTGTGAAGTGCATATGCATCCATTTTAATCCAGGACACATTTAAGAGAAATGAAGCAACATTAATCTTGAATTTAAGACACCTCCTCTGTTGCTTACTCTTAACAGAAGGCATGAAAACTGTCCAATCCAGAATATTACAAAGTTGTCTTAAAACCTTTTTCTGTAATGTAGGAATTACGGATTCAAACTTCAGAAGAGGTCATAGTCAGGTCTTCCACTTCCTGAACAAGTAATCTAAGCAGTTTGTCATTATGGAAAGGGTTGAGGAAACGATGATTAGATATATGATGGCATTGGACTCAGCAGTCCTCTGTCGTACTGTTTGGAATCAATCATTTGAGATTGGTTGTGCTGTGAAGTCCAGCAATCAGTTTTCCCGCGGGGACTTAGCCATACAGGGCTTGTTAGCAGAGGAAGCTTGTTGTTTCAGTAAGGTAGAGATCAGCTGGTGCAGTGAACCACTCAATATTTTATATATGAAAGGCAAAGTTAAGTTAATTAAGCTCCTTGTATTTGTCCAAAGCTACGTTCATGCTTCTCTTCAGAATCACAAAAATGTTAAGCAAAACTTGGGCTGTCACCTTGCCTTTTAGCTACCTTTTTAAGAGAATGAGGAACGCTTGCTTACACATCTCTAAGCAGAAGGGGATTCCACATTTTCTTTCTGAGTGAACACAGGCACATAATTTTCCATCCAATTCAGGAACTTCAATGCTAGAGAGTGACAGAAGTTCAGCTGTGACCCTTCCTCTAGAGTTTAATCTAATGCTGCTTCCAGCTCCCTTCTACATGTAGGGTATCTGATACTTTTTCATGGGTGCCTTATTCTCTCCCTTGCATATAGTGTTTTGCCTTAGACAGCCTAATTTAAGCAGTCTGAATCACCCTGCTAGCATGTGTCAAGTGTCAGGTGCTTACTGTTGAAGACGGCACAGAATTATTCAACAGCCCTCATACTGGCCAAAATCTGCTTCTGGTCACCTGCCACACGAACATGTGAATTGTACTTGCAAAGCACGTGATTTGATATCCTCGGTTTCTTCTTCCAGTGCTGCTTCCCCCCACCCCTCTACATTTTAGAATAAACCACTCACGGTAACATCAGGTTTTGGCATAAAATGGTGCAAAAAATTTTCTTCTTTTTCTTATTTGGGAAGCGAGACCACATCATTACACTCATTTTTTCATTTAACACCTATGAATAAAAAGAAGACTCTTAGGGCTGTGGGATACTTAAAATGATTATGTTGTGTTTCTTTGAATCTACAGGATTAGTCTGGGGCATTCCTCTCACCCTAAATTGGCACGGGCTAGGTTATCTGCCCGAATGCTGGCACTTGTGCTCGAGAGTCAGCGCCTTTGATTCATGAAGCTTTGGCTTTGATACAAGCATCCCTGTTACCTCTTGCACCGGGGATCTGGCACAACCCCTGTTGGTACTTCCATGAGGACATACAATGTTCCAAGCCTCCCCCACTGCGTAGACAATTCCTTAGTGAGGCAGGCTTTCCAAACACATTGTTTCAAAGAAATGAATCACTCATTCGTGAAAAATGAAAAAAAAAGAGCACAAATACCATCAAAGCAAATTCAGGGGTTTGCCGCCCACATCACTGACATCATGCTGCCAGCTAGAGAGCACTGAATAGGACTCCTTACAGAGTCCATCAATGCCACTCTTTAAATGGCAATTGCCTGAAGGGGCTGCTGGTTTGTGATATGAGGTACTTCTTCCTTAGCGGGAGAAAGGCAGCAGAGGCTGGGATTTCAGTGCAAGTCCCCTCAAATGGCAACAAAACACACAGTTGCGTGGCTTGCCAGGATGTGTCTTTTTCAAAGGACTCTGCTCTGGTTTTGGAAGGCAATTAATTTATACTGGGATGAATTTTTTTTTTTTTTTTTTTTTTTTTTTTTAATGGAAAAGATCTGTCTGATCATCAGAAAGAACTTCCTTTATTAAACTGGAGATTAGTTGGATAAGAGAAGCAATGAGATCTTCTTATCATTTATGGACCAATTAAAACAGACCCAAGTGAGGTCTGTCCAAGCTGATCCCAGTGCTGGTGTGCTGGGGCGTGTGATACACGGGCGCACTGAGCTGCCTGGACCCGAGCCAGTTCACATCTGATGCACGGTTCCCACATCAGACGATGCTGTGCCCAAGCTAATAAGCCCTGCTGAGAAAAATGCAGTCACAGGTCACTGTGATACAGTGATGTGTTACATATACGGTCTGGCTTAATGGCATGAACTTCTGCCAGTTGTGGGATTTCTACCACAGGTCCGTTTTACAACATAGACAAAATGTTCAGTAATTCTGTACATCGAGGTCTTTCACATCTCTGCATGTGTTTTTACACACTATTCTGTCCCGTAACATTGCCTTTCCAGCACTTTTCCTTCTGATATTCTGCCTCATTTGCTTCTCAGACAAACGACTTAAGTTTGCCTGTGATGATCCTTGTTTCTGGAACATCCCTCCTGCATTTCTTCATAGGGAGCTGCTTCTCCACACACCAGGTCTGCCGTGACGCTTGTGAAACTTCAGCCAGTTCAGGTGACCTGGTAAGCAAACCAAGATAGTTGGGTTCTAATAAAAGAATAAAAAAGTGAAGCAGCAAAGGTTAAGAATTTGTAGCCTTTACGCCACCTTAGCTTCAGTTCCTACTTGCCTCCGGTTACATCTACACATTAATTGCTCTACATTTTCAAAGCAAGCAGCACTTACTTTGGTGTATAATGCACAGAACAAGGGGGACACTGACCTGCCTGGGGATCTGGGGCACTACAGCAATGCAAATAATTAAAAAATAGAAATTGAGAATGTCAGGAATGATCTTTCACTGACCCAGAGTGGATGGATGAAATGATCAATGATGTCTTTCCCTTCTGTAATGTCTGCCAGACAGTCCATATTTATAATCAGCATAGGAAAAAGGCTACATATCATAACCATATGGCACTGAGAATACACATTATTGTACAGTAGCACTGCACTAATTTAAGGTCTGTCACCACTTCCATTATGGGCCTGTGTTTCCAGCAATAAGTAGCTCTCACACAAACACTTATCCCAAGCTGAATATGATCTCTGCCAGTACAGGTCTTAGATCCATAGATGCTTTAAACAATATTTTATTTAAATAGTTTGGGTATTTTGTCATTAAGAAAGTAAAAGAAAGGTTCCACTTTCCCCCCATTGTTCAAAATTCATTTTATTTAAGACAATAAAACTCCATGGGTTTGGAAATGGTTAGGTATATTCCATCTGCTATGGGCCACTTTTCTGATGGAAAGCGGTCATTAAGCATCTGGTGAATTTAAAAGTTATTGCATAACTATTTATATATATACTTATATTTGCATTGGGAAACATCATTTTGCATTGCATTCCAAAAATGAAGCCATATCTATTTCTATGGTAACTCAAAGTTTTCATGAACTTATTTGATGTAAGGTTGGTCAGACCACATGATCCTGTCGTATGAAAGAAAATACTGATCATTCTTTACCAGGATCAAAGTCTGTGTCCTTTTTTGCACATTTCTTACCACACCCCCACACCTCCCCGCCCAAGTCAGTAGAACTGGTTTAGTGGAACTTCCACCAAACTTGAAGCAGCTTTCTGACACTGTAAATATGGAGAAAATATCTACAGTGGAATACAAAAGTCCTACAACCTGTCATAGAGAGTATGAGAAGTGCAAAGGTGGCAAATCCTGTGGAAAAGGACTTCTGTAACTTCCATTTTGGATAATCTCTCCATTGCTGCCACTGCAGGGTAAGCATATCTCACCCTCTGCATACCCACAGGTTCAGTGCTGATGTGAGAGTAGCTGTCACTCAGAACGCTCATGCCAAGGATAAATTAGCCCCAAATAATAATGAATCAATGGAAAATTTTCTCCTGAAAGTTCAGGGGGCCAAATCCTCTTTTGGTTCCCAGCAATGCAGGGGCTGCTACAGCTGAACCCAGGGGAGCTGCACTGGCACCTCCCCAGGAAGCATCGGTGGAGGAAGGTGTTCAGTCCTAAACCCATCTCATGTAAAGGAGTTGCTGTTGCTCTTATGGGAGAGGACTATCTCTTTTTTCTGCCTCAAACCAGTCTGAGAAGTGGCCAAAGAATTGTCTAGAAAAGAATGAGAAGAGGATAGGTCTATCTGACCTACCCCCGCACTATTCTCCCAGCCTCCAACCACTATCAGCCCAGTGGTTTCCTGAACTGAATGTGGTTTTTATGTACTTATTAATTCCCAACAGATTTCAGTTCCATGAACTTGCAGTGCATCTCCCTTAATCCATGAAAGATACTAACATCCAGAGTCATTCCCTTGCTGTGGAATACATCATGGTTTTGTTAGTAGTCAGTATAAGGGGCTGCTGGCCCGTGGCTTCAATGTGCCTCAGTAATGCAAACAACAACAATGATGGCATTACTTGGCAATGATTTTCCATGTCCCTGAGATGATTTGTTCTGATGGTCAGGGTCATTTTCCTCCCAGTCAAAACTTTATCCCCATGAGGCAGCTGCCTGATTCTTGGTGACCTTTTTTTCCACACAAAAAAATCACATCAAATTGGAGTATCTTTCTCATCAGAGAACACAGGGGAATTGTCCGTATGACCCCAAGCCCATGCAGAGATACCCGTGGGCTGTGTTCACATGAGCCAGTAAAGCAGATCAATAGGAATGAATCTGTAGGAGAGAAACATTTGGTGCTGAGACCCTATATCCAGACCCTGCAACACTTGGGAGAGGGAGGGAGGGAGGGAGGGAGGGAGAGGTCCTGTCTCCTGACTGCCCCTTGGAGCTGGAGTGCCCTGGGTGAGCTGCTGGAGCATGTCTGCCCACTTACTGTCATCAGCACCTGATCTCCAAGACTACTCCAAAATGCAGAGCAAGGCACAGAAAGTGTGAGCAATCCAGATATTTGGTTCAAAAACTCACTCATGGCCCTAAATAAAACATTAATGCAGACACGTCCATGCGGACCAGGGAACCAGGATGACTGAAGGGGTCTAACCAGGCAGACAAGGCACCCACGCTGCTTTACCTGAGCTAAATCACTGGGGTTCAGCCCTCTACCTCCGCACAGCACTGCTCCCACTGGGCAGGTATACACGATGTGACAGTGGCTCTACTCTCTTTCTCTTCTGCTCTTAAAGAAAGTGGTTGCCCCACCTCAGCTAGTAAAAAGTGTCAGAGTTTCATCAAAGTCAACAGTGTCTATCTGGGGCTGAATGTCTGGTGTCTTCTTATTCAACAAAAGGAAAAAGCTGAAAGATTCTTGGTAAAACTTATATGAAAGGTTACAAAGAGGAAGATTTCTTCAAGCAAGCGCATAGCAGGATGGTTGATAGGGTTTTTCTGGTTTGTGCTGTTGACTGTCCTGATGAAACAGAAGAGTTAAGGAAGCAGGAGAGTTTAATATAACCAGCAATAAAGAAACACAGAGAGATAAAGTTTTCACCGAAAGACCCACTCTTGCATCACCATAACCACGGGATTTCAATATATCAGGAACTAAATTCTGTGCTTCATTTTACCTCTGCTGAACACTTCCCTGTGGCGCAGTTGTGACGGTTTAATCTCTCCTTCTGTTTCGCTTTAAAAAAGTGAATCAAACAGGGTAAGTTACCAAAGAGGCAAACCTGACCCCCTGCGACTATATTACAACGTAGCACCACCTTCTGGCTATTGAGAAACTCTTAGGGGCTCCTTTACCTTTTTTATTTTTAATGGGCATCTGTTTCTTAATTCCTTTGTTGCAATTTAAAATGAAAATATGGTGATTAGTTTTCACGGCTGCAGCTATTATAGCTATAGATGGTTTTAATAACAGCTGCTATTTTTCAAATAGAAGAGAGATTTCTAGCATGGAGCAGTTGGAATTGTGCATCTCAGCCTTTACTGAAGGAGCAATGTGTACGTTCATTTTTTATGATCTGTAATCACATGCTGGTCCTGGGAAACATGCCACAAGGGCCCACATATGTAAGCAGTGGCAGCTGAAAGTGCATAATTCATGAGAGAAACATCAGGATCAGAGGAAATGGCATAAATAGCTGATTGACTTGACACATCTTATATTTTTTTCCAGGATTTATTTCCTTTTAAAGATGTGGGTTGCTTTTTTAAAAAAAGAAATGCATAGACTGCCAAGTCATAAGGTTCTCTAGGTCTCTTACTTGTTTCTCTGAAAGCAAAGGCATTCTTGTGTTTTCATTCTGTTTTAATTAGAATGGCTTTTTTACAGTATGTGGTCTTTGTTCTTCCAGGTCTCTACTCCTCCACAGTTTTATTCAGCTCTATTGTAGGTCCACTTTAAAACAGAAAGGGCAGTCGAAACAACTTCATCTTAGAAGGAAATCCTATAAATACTGTAATAGCTGTGGAGTTTAATCTGGTTTCTTAACCTTTGATTCAGTTTGGATAGGTCTTGGGGCACAAAAGAAACAAATCGGCTATTTCAACTAAAGGCTTCATTTGGCACAAATCTGGACAAGGCTTAATGATAAAAGGAAAGTTTAAAGTGGAGAGACACTAGATGCTGCCCAAATTTCAGCTGGAAGAAAAAAAAAAAAACCTACAATCATAAAGGCAAGTTTAGTTACATCCACTTTCTAAGTACATTTTGTAGAAATATCACAAACAACAATGTTCTCAGGGTATTTCTACTGGAAATAATGTGAGAAAGAACATTCTCACATTATTTCCAGTCAAAATACCATAAAAATGCACAGTTGATAGCAAGCGTTCTCATAGCATTTTAGCAGGAAAGACTTCAAGAAAACATTTTCTCATGACATTTCCTCTGGAAGAGGGTGGAGCTGGAGAGCACTGCCCTCCTCCACTCCCACCAGCATGGGAATGTCTCAGGGGTGAGCTCTCCAGCGAGAGCTGCAGGGGAAGGATCACGGAGGACATGGAGAGGCAGGAAATCTGACGGGGTTCCCTCCACGAGGAGAGTGGTTGCAAGGGAGGAAAGACTCTATCCAAAAGAACACGCTAGAAGGAAGGTCACAGATAATTCATAGCACAGACTAACTCAAGGATGAAATTATTTATACATCAGTATTTTCAATATAATACTCCCCATTAAAGGGTGTATATGAGATGGAAAGGAAGAAGCGAAAGGAAAGGCACTTTGATTTGTATTATTCTAAAAAGATTTTATGTGCAGACTCCCTGGGGTTTTTTTTCCTCAAAATTTTGTGTGTGGAATCAAGTCCTCTGCACAAAGTCACACTGACAGCCTGAAAGAAATTAAGTCTCAGCTTACTCATAGAAGAGAGTGAGCCATGGTCCCCACTAAGGCAGAGGGATAGAGCCATAGGACACCCAAGCTAACCTGCCTGCCCTGATTTGCACTTCTTACATCACTCTGGGCAGAGGACTAAATCCTCAGTTCCCCCTTTTAGGAGTCTTCTAGTTCTCTGGGGTTTTACAAAGTCAATGACTCTCTCATCTCCGATGCTTCTGAGAAGCATTTAGGTAAGCAGCACGGGCAGCAATAATTCTAGGTTCTTTCTCCCATCCAACTACTGTACTTCAGCTGCCAGATGGAATCAAGGACCCCAAGAAAGGGCAGGACAGTTTGGTCTTTTCGAACTCTTCAGCCCATCTTCTGGGATGCACCTGTTAGACTTATAAGAACAGAAAAGGTTGCTTCCCCTGAAGGGCAATGGATGGGGGAACCCTATGTGAACAAATACAAGAAGAATAATGTCATCAACTGAAAATCAGAATCCCTCCTTTCTTCATAGCCACAAGCATATATCTCCTTCCTAGGGTGAATTGCTTGTTATTCTATTTCTACCTACCTTAGAGAGAGGATAAGTTTATCATACCCGGTGGATTGAATAAAATGTCAGATGAATTTAAACCTTTCTGAATAATTCTCACAAAGATCACACTTTTTTTGCCAGGATTAAGTGCAACTGTGGAACAGCTAAAACACTTCCTACGTGGTTTCTAATGCCACAAGGTGCTTTCAGCTATCCAACCATCAGTCAAACTGTTTTCAGTTTATAGCTTCTCGCAGCTTCCAAAATCTGTGATCTGACTGGCATGGCTATTCCTCCCAGGTTTGGCAGACCATTATCTCTCCTAAAGAAAAACAAATATGTTTGGGTTTGTTTTAGTGTTTTTTTTTTTTTTTTTTTTGCTTTCATTCCTCCTATCCTGCAGATTTTTCCTATGCTTAGTACTAAGCTGACTCTTTTATAGGCCACAAAAGAGAAAATAAAAATGAGACACTGCCTTGTGAATTTTCTCTAGCTATGACTTACGTCATGTGTCCAGAGTCAGTGCATCAAAGGTTCTTTTTTTAACTCAAGCTTTTCCATAGTTTCCCTAAATTGTTTTTCTTCTTTCTCATTTTACTTTTCTTAAATCACTCTGTATGCAGTGAGGGCAACATGTGTTGCCTGGATGTGGGGTGTGGAGGTGAAAATGCTCTGCCCTTAGCAAATCCATGTTGCCCTTGAACAGGAGCAGAATAGGCTGAGCTGGCTGAAGACTGACCCCTGTGAGTGCCAGACCTCGTCTCTGAGGTCATACCCTGCGGGGTAGGGGGACCTCATATACTTAGTTACATCTACTTGATTATCCTAACTCTGACATTGGCCACTGATGCATTCTTCAGATGAAAGTAAGGTGCTCCCATAGTTGACAGACACAGATGATCTACTCTGAATAAAATCTTATCCTAATGCCTAAGATTAAAGATTGAAATAAAATCTGGAAGAACAGGAACTCTATAAACCAGATGGATCACTTCTCTGTGAAAATACCTTTGAGACGGAAAATGAAAGTTTTATCCATGCTATACGTACACCGACGTCTGTATATAAATATATATCAACCAATGCTTATACTGATATATATTATTTCTATAAACCATTAATAATATAATAATGATCTAAAATGGTGATATGTGATATGTACATACTGTATTGATTTTCAGATTTGCTTTATCTTACAAGTCATTTACTCAGGCTGCAGAGAAAAGAAAATTCAATGTAAAAACTGGCAGATGTGTTTAACAGGCAGCATAGCAACTCTTTAAACCTGAAATATGTGGCATTTAGTGGCACAGAATTTCTCAATACTGAATGGATTCACCCATAGTCATGTTACTAGTAACCACATCACTATCAGAAGTTACATTTCTTTGTTTCAGATGTTCAGCTGCTAAAAATTATTGGCCAGCTCGAGTTATTTTAGAAATAAAAGTATTTAACTTATTTGCTGCATAAACTAAATACAACTGAGAATAGAAGTCCATCATAGTAATACTGTCTATAGGATGAGGCAGTCCCTGACCACTCAGATTTAGTCTAGACTGTAAATAGTGACTGCCAAATGAAACAGAACTGTCCTAGTTTTACAGATGGGAAAAAAAAAAGAATAGACAACAACACAGAGCTGAGGTGTCTTGTTAAATCTAGTGGAGATTCAGAGATCTGGATTTTGTCCTGCAGAGCAGTGGGACAAGTAGTATTCCTTCCCAATAAGCAGTTTCTTTCAGTGTGTGTGACTCAATAAAAAAAATCTGTGTGGGAGTATACATAGTATTCAATGACCTGAAGTGTTCTTTAGTTGAAAGTATCTGAAGTCTCAGCAAAACTGCATAAATAAACAAAGAAACAAACCTACCAACCCACCTGCCTCAGTTGTCTCTCTGATTTAGGTGCTGTTTTCACACTCACATGTTCAAGTATGAACAAACTAATAGGAACCTGTCTCTCTCTGCGCAAAGAGTACAAATCTTTCCTAATGTTTCCAAACTGTCTTTTGAAGTCTGAGTTTGTTTATTTGCTTGTTTATTTTAATTAAATCTTCTTGCAATTCCATGCTCTTTTTTTCCTCCTACATGAAGTGACAGATTTAAAAAAAAAAAAAAAAGGATGAAAGCCATTCCTGGCAGTTTTCCACCTTTGGTGCAGTAGCAGCTAGTGTATAAGTTACACACTGCTTGGGGCACCATCCTTTAACTTATAATTAGAGTTCATTTTGTACAGAATGAAGTGGTGGTAGAAGATACAAGTAGATGTGTATACAGACATGGGTATGTATCTCCTCTAGAGTGTTTCAAAGAAAGTTCTCTGCCTCTGTAGTAAGGGAATAAACCCAATGGCTTTTCCAGAATCCTGTTTGACTTTCGGGGGCTTTGATACAGTGCTACTTGCATCAACACTTAGGGATGGTGTCCTAAGACCATCTACAAGGTGTCTGAGAAACTCCCACATGATTTCAAAAGGTTGTCATCACTCCCATTTAATTCACCCACATATCATTAAAGGGAAACTACTTTCAGAAATGCCATTACTAAAATATGAATCCTGTAATGCTTGATCAAATAATTCTTCAGTAACCCCTGCCCCAAATGTAAAGCCTCAGATGTAGCTTGATAGTGTCAATACTAAATATCTGGAAGCCTGTAGAAGTTTCTGTTTGGCTTAACAGCATAAGGGTAGTTCATGGAAGAGTTCAGTCTTGTTCCATAATGTTGCTTTAGGTGCTGCTCCACTGAATGGCTGATAATTTGAAATGGCTGAGATAAAAAAAGAACATTTGTGAACGCAACATAATGATATTAATAAGAAATAAAGACACAAGGAAGCTGTTTGGAATTTAAACCAAAGTTGTTAAATGCTATTTCTGCAGTATCTGATGAGCGCTGATTAACAGTATAAAATTATCAAATGGAAAAAGTCTAGCTGTAAATGATGACATGTTGTCTCTATCTTTCCAGGCGTAGCAAAGCTGTGAACTGTGCAGCCGGTGATCTATCTGTTGGGGAATTCTTTACCCCTTGTTCAATTGCCTAGATCATTTAGCCTCACTAGTATTTCAGTTGCTACTCCTCATGCCTTTCTTTTGTGGTCACTGAAAAACTGTTTTGTGCAACGTCTAATATTCCTTTCCTGTTGAACTCATTACTGTAGTAAGGATGATTCTTCATGAAACTTTTGACAAGCCTAAATTTTTATTTACCCATTGCCTCGCTGACAGCAGAGGGATGGCTCATGGGAGCGTTTTCTCAGCAGTGTGCGGGAGGGTCTGTATCCTGGCAGTGCAGATAGCTTGTCAGGATGCGGCGGCTCTGATATGATTAATACAAGCTCATGTTGCTGAGCAACCTTAATGAAGCTGAGGATAATCAACCCACCACTTGCACAGTTCTCTGGACTTGTACTTCCCCATGTGTTTTCTGTCATCCAAATCCTATGCTGTATGAAGGCACCCGAATTAGCCCAGGAATGTGACATAAAGGAGCCAACAGAGAAAGTTGGAGAAACTGATTAAAGGATTTGGGATTTCAAAGGCCATGATCCATCTGGATTGGTTGTTGAAGAGGGTGAGGGTGTCCAGAGATGGCAAAAGAAGGATCCCCGACCCTCCTGACCCTTTAGTGAAAAGAAAGGATGAGAAGGCAAATGTTGTGTTCATTTGTTTATTTTTCTTTGTGTGATTTAGACAAGGGGAAGGGAATAGAGCTCTCTGGGTGGTCCTGAAGCTAGTTTCCTCATGAAACTGGAAGAAGGTTCTCTTTTTAAGCACAGTTGTAAATAGCGGGTGTGGGGAAGGATTAGAGAATAGAGTTTTTCTGTCTTTGTAAAATAAACATTTTCCTCCACCTTTCTTTCTGGATGCTCCATGGGTCTGCTAAAATATCTTCAGATAATTCAGAAATGATCTTGCTGGAAAAAGCTCCCCTTTTCATATTTGTCCAGGTTCAGAGACCTACCATTGAAAGACAAGGATGAACTGTAATTACTGGTCTGTCATCATTTTGCTAAGATATGTTTGTGGTGCAGTGACACAATATCACCTCAATCCTGCTAAAAATAGGGGGTTATTGACTGGGAAAAAAAAAAAAAGGATTAATTTCCCCTTCCTGGAATTTTTTTCCATTAACAAAATGACGGCAGTGTGCCTGTGCCTCTCTCACTAGAGAGGCAGCAGTGCCCCACTGTCCCAGTCCTGCCCAGTGTCCTTTCCAGACTCACCCAAACTCTCCTTTTTCAGTGTTTCCCCCCGTCTGGGGCTCTTAAGGAAATAGGGAGCTTTTTGCAATGGAAGTGGGTCGGCATCTTGCCCTGGCAAGAGCACTGTAGGGAGTGTGGCAGCCCAGGGGGACGAGGCCAGGCTGGTGGCCATGCTCTGCACTGTGGCATGCAGAAGGGCTAGGATGAATGCCCACTTCTCACAGATGAAGCCAACACCTGCATATGTTAGTGCAATGGCAAAGACCAAATGGAGCATGCTCATCCCTGTGATTACTCAGTGAATGCCCTGTAATATGTAAATGCTGCAGAGCCTGGCTCAGACCTGGCAGAATTTCAAGGGCAAAGATATTCCCCATTAAACCTGTGGGAAAATAGCCATGTGAATTAATGCTTTGATTCCCAGGGGTTCTCACTGTAAATATTCCAGCTCTTTGAGAAGAAGATTTTGGTCCAAAAGTGGATGTGTGATAGATACAGTGGCATGTTTCCTTAAGTAACTGAGTGCTGCCATCCCAAGAAGACAGCCAAGTGGCCCCATGTATTCCACTCCTTGGGCTTGGGCTCCATTTTCTAAACACTGGGGAAAAAAAAAAAAAACAAAAACAACCACAACCAAAACCAAACCACTGTGCGTAACGTCAGTTCTCAAAGGTTTTAGTGTGGGAAACCATCATATGCTGTGAATTCTTTTTTGTATATGTGCATATTTTGTATCCTGGCACTCAGAGTTTATATTGTGACACAGGACCTTTTGTAGTCTAACATTCTTGCTGAGGTTTGAAGCTTCATAGAATCATAGAATCATAGAATGTTTTGGGTTGGAAGGGACCGCTAGCGGTCATCTAGGCCAACCCCCCTGCAGTGAGCAGGGACACCACTACCTAGACCAGGTTGCTCAGAGCCCCGTCCAACCTGGTCTGGAATGTTTCCAGGGATGGGGCCTCCACCACCTCTCTGGGCAACCCGTTCCAGTGCTTCACCACCCTCATTGTAAAGCATTTCTTCCTTACATCTAATCTAAACCTACCCTGTTTTAGTTTAAATCCATTACCCCTTGTCCTGTCACCACTGTCCCTACTGAAAAGATTCTCCCCCTCTTTCCTATAGGCCCCCTTTATGTACTGGAAGGCCGCAATCAGGTCTCCCCGCAGCCTTCTCTTCTCCAGGCTGAACAAGCCCAACTCTCTCAGCCTGTCCTCATAGCAGAGGTGCTCCAGCCCTCGGATCATTCTTGTAGCCCTCCTCTGGACACGCTCCAACAGCTCCATGTCCTTCTTGGACATTGAAATTTGATGTCTCAGATCTTATTCTGGGGTGTCCTTCAAAACTGTTTGGGATTACACAGGAAATTTGATGTCTCAGATCTTTTTCTGAGGTGTCCTTCAAAACTGTTTGGGATTACACAGAGTTCAGAATGCTCGTCATGTGCCATGGTGGCAGTAGACTGAGCCACATTAGGATATGTTCATCATTTACTTAATCCCATGTAAATCCATTGACTTTAGTAAAATATCACTAATTTACAGAAGGAACAGTTTTGACCAGCTATGTTAAAAGGGTTGCAAAATGGCAAGCAATTTTGTGAAGAGCCATTGTACTTGTGGTTGTATAAACACGTGATGTCTATAAATCACTGTATGCTATACAGTATAAATCTTGAGCATATAGATCATTATGACACTCTGTGAAACAACATAACCACTGTTGTTGTCTTGGTGGATGAGTCAATGTTGGGTTCATTCCCTCCTGCTGCTGGATAAAATCTTTTCCCAGGAATATAACTATCACATGGCTACGTGTGAAGATTATGAAATGCAGAAATTTGTGAGTTACTCTGTTTAACATGAAAGAAAGATTTTGAAATCCATCCATAGACCATAAAGGACTTTATCACTGGTTTTTAATGAAATCTTGAAAGTAGATTCATTGGAAAGGAAAGGTAAATCTTTCATATTTCCTCTTCTCTGGGTAACAGAAACCAAACATCTTGTTCAAGGTTAGGGAGTACGCCAGCAGCGGAGCTGAGGAGGGACTGCAGGTATCACGGTTCCCAGTCACCTCAGTAATCAATAGAGCGGGCAGCCTGGTGCAGTGTTGCATAAAAACTGAGAACGCATTTGTGAGTTCTGTTTAACTGCAACTCAGATGAGTCATGGACACTTGGTCCTCACTTCCTAATTGTGGAAGCAAAAATAAATGCTTATTTGAGGCCACTGTTTAAAAGTAGCCTCGAACATAGTAACCGTAGCTAATTGTAAAATGACTCCTTTATTTATTGACAGTTTGCACAGTTCAGAGAAGAATTACTAATATCACAGACCTTTTAACCAGAAACAAGCATGCTCAAAGAAGACAGCTGTTTTCAGAGTGTCAGCTGGGAAAAATGCCCCATCCACTCTTATTTGATGAACAAACATACTTTCTTGATTGTCTACACTCATACCCATCTGTCAGGATGGCATGATGCCCAGGCAGAAGCTGGCCAAAACTTTAGCCTTGGGCATTGACACTGAGCAACAATAGGTTTAGATGGGCACTGCATATAAAATGTCTTAAGCTTCTTTTTTGTGCCAAGCATGGCACAGAAGCTTGGAAACAAAGGTCTCCTCATATATCATTTGGCATTACTGAGTCCCCAGAAGCAAATATTACCTAAAAAAATCCATGTTCTGGGGTCACAACTACATCACATACAAGTTGGTGCTGGGCTCAAAGTGATTACCTTGTTAGAGAAGAATATTGTGGCTGATGCACACTGTGTGACAAGATGGTCATAGCCACCACTTGAGAGGACAAATGCTAACTACACAGCAGGGAAATCTACTTTAAAAGAACTCAGCCAGTTGCTGTGTCAGGCAAATGGTCTTCATCTCCTGGAAAATGTGCTGTCTATGAAAGGATCAGAACCTGGTTAGGCAGTAGCTGAAGGGATATGAAAGGATGGAGAGACAGTAACGTGTGAAATTTCAAAAAAAGCCATGGTTGCATGAGAAATAATCAGAAAACAAAAGAAGAGGAGAAATAGTCCCACTGCATAGATTATCTTTGTAGATAGCTTTGATAGGAAAGACTTAAAAGATCTAATACAGTAAGAAGAGCATACATAGATGTGATGCGATGCCAGCGTTTTTAAGGTGAGACCTTTTTATCTTTCAACAAAACCATGGGGCAGGGCTATTAAATTTTAAAACTAGTTTTATTTTAACAAGATCTAGCAGTAAACACTTTCAAAATAGAGAAATGGGCTCACATGGAGTAAGGCAGAGTGAGCTCTTTCCTGTAATTTTGCTCTCAGCCTACTGACATTTAGTGTTTTTCCAAGACACAGCAAACTCTACGGAGAGGAGCTTTAGCAGTCTCCTCCTTGCCACGACCTCCTCCATGCCTGGCTGTCTGCGCTTTGTTCTTCTCAGCAGTGTCTTAATCTCCTCTCAAACTTCTGGCTCTTTGCAAGCTGTCACTGGCTTTATTTCTACCACCTCTTACTCGCTGGAAGTTTGTTCTAGATTGTGCTACTAAGACCTAGCTTTTCTAGTCTACACATACCCTATTAAAGGAGACGTGATCTTGTCCTTCCTCCACAGAGTAGGAAAAGACCCTCTACAGCAGCCACAGCCACAGTTTGCCTCTTTGGTACCCAGTTCCTGATTTAGAACAAATCAGAACCCATAAGTAGTAAGCAAATAGAGAAAAGAGACTGAACATACTTACAGAGCTCTAAACAATTTATTTAGGTTAGCAAGGTGTTTTTCTTTATTCCTGTGGTTCTTACATGTGTTCTGTACATGTGAAGGGAAAGTTGATCTGTGCCATATTTCCAGGAGAGGCAGAAAAAAAAGATGCTAGGAATTTTCTAAAAATGAGTACTGTGATTCTGAGTCCAAATTTGTTGGCTATATTTTTATTTAACTTATTTAACTGCTCCAAGGTGTATACATGCTCTTTCACAGCATACATATGGAAATATTATTCCAATTCTGAGCTTCTAAAAGTCTCCAGTTTTTTGAATGCTTGAGAAATTATCTGGCAAATTTCTATGAGAGAAAGCAAAATCTTGGATGCAAGCAGTCGTAAAGAAAAATAACATTCTTTTTACAGGAATTTTAGTTTCAAATATTTGAGTCAAAGCTTAGAAGTTTGAAGCCTCTTATCTAACCATCAGCATGTTCTTACGCTTCTGTTTCTTCTCCAGGAAACTGATCAATAAGACACCAATGTTTCTAGAAGAAAAAAAAAAAATCTTAGTGTAACTACATGGTCACTATGTTGAAGTCCTTTGTGGATAATGATACCTTTTTAATTACTAGAGGTTTAGCTGTAGCTTTTTATTGTGTTTCCATGATTTTTTTTTCCCTGGGAATATCAGAAAACTCTGCTAACCTATTGTTATACTTAAGTATACTGTTTGTCTTTCAGACCAAGAGATACTAATCAAATCCAGGAAACTAGATTTAGTGTTGATGTGAAGTTTTACTGAAATCAGTGAGGATTGGGCATGTACGTTTGGTTGCTAGGTTGGTTGTCAACCTGATTTGTTTGAGGAAATGTTAAGAAAAAAACGAAGACAAACATGTTCAAAGCAGGCTGTTTCGCAAACAATTGTTTCAGCTCAGCTATATTTCTTGTGGATTTTGGGGATCCTGATCTTATATGGTGACGGGCACAACATAATTTTTTGAAAACTATTTTAAGAAGTTAATTAAGCTTTCCACTTCATTATGGTCACATTCTTATATCACAGTTCAATTTCTATTGCGTCTAGGTGCCTCCTGTCTGTACTGTGTCACACAATGTAATAGTATTGGCCACATGCAATTCTTTCATCCTGACCCAAGCAGCAGTATCACATGCATAATTACTAATGTACTCTGATAGATAATGATTTTTTCTTATTTTTATATATAAATGTCTGTGTAGGTATATCTAAATATTCTTCTCTGAACTGTACGTAAGTGAGCTTTGCATTTGAACGTAACTGTGAAATTAGCACTGATCTGTAGTTCTGCAAGTTGTAGCAATTTTGTTTGTTTCACAGATTTGATTGCCCAAAATTTCATTTCTGTGGTTTCCATGGCAAAATGTTCTATTAAAAAAAAAAAAAAAAAAAAGTCTGAGCAGCCTTGTAACAGAAATCAGACAGCGGTATTTTGGATGCACCTTGGCAAGAAATCTTTGCTGGGTCCTGTTAGACACGAGTGGCCCTGCTCTTGCAGAGCTGTAGGCAATGAGATGAGCCCAGAACCTCTTGGATGGCCTGGCCTTGAACTCCAGCCGATATGAAATAGGAACCAACCTGACTATATAGTGCAGTGCCTTCTGCAAAGTGGGAGCTTCCCAGCCTGCAGAGACAGCTCTGAATCTTTCAGGAGGGGACTGGTTGTGAACAGACTCTTTGGGACCCACTTGTACACAGGCAGAGTGTTCAACTCAGTGAGGAGATTGAATGCTGGGAGAAACAGCTTCATCTCTCTTTGGTGAAAATCTAATTTACAACAGCCTGCTTGAGCTTAGAAGTTCTTGCTGAAATTTTGCATAGTGCAAATTTGAATAGCGAAGCCAAGTTCACTCTCCTTCCAAGAAACTGCATTTTTTTGGAAGTCAAGAAATTTAGAGTACTTCTATCAAAGCTGAAATATGAAGGTGATTTTGCCTCTCTACTCTGCTCTTGTAAGACCTCACCTGGAATACTGCGTCCAGCTCTGGAGCCCTCAGCACAAGAAGGACGTGGAGCTGTTGGAGCGGGTCCAGAGGAGGCTACAAGAATGATCCGAGGGCTGGAGCCCCTCTGCTATGAGGACAGGCTGAGAGAGTTGGGCTTGTTCAGCCTGGAGAAGAGAAGGCTGCGGGGAGACCTGATTGTGGCCTGGCCGTACATAAAGGGGGCCTATAGGAAAGAGGGGGAGAATCTTTTCAGTAGGGACAGTGGTGACAGGACAAGGGGTAATGGTTTTAAACTGAAACAGGGTAGGTTTAGATTAGATGTAAGGAAGAAATTCTTCACAATGAGGGTGGTGAAGCACTGGAACGGGTTGCCCAGAGAGGTGGTGGAGGCCCCATCCCTGGAAACATTCAAGCCCAGGTTGGACGGGGCTGTGAGCAACCTGGTCTAGGTAGTGGTGTCCCTGCTCACTGCAGGGGGGTTGGACTAGATGACCGCTAGCGGTCCCTTCCAACCCAAAACATTCTATGATTCTATGATTCTATGATTTCTGCACACATATTCCTTATGCATTTTCTGCCATCCCTGACTTCTACAATCACTTAACTCATCTTTTACCATTATGCAATACAGATATATATAGCAAAGAGATAATTTATCTCTAGATAAAGCCATAATGATTTTCATGAGCCTCTCTTAGTGACTGGTGTCCTTTAACTCGCTTCTATCTCAGCCTCATGTATGATAACCCAATAAATTGTTGCAGAGCCAAATAATGTACTTTAACTTTGTCTTTTTCTTTAGTGTTCTTCCTCACTTTTAGTTTCTTTCTGTTTTTCATTGTCCCCTTTACTAACTTTCTGGCCACCTGACAACTCTTCCTGCTTATTATTCTTCACCCTCTTGAACTCTGCATTGAGTTTTGCACACATGAACTGTGAGTACAAAGAAAAAGCATCATTTTGCACCCTTTATGCAGTGACCTCCTACCTAACTGATTAAGTCCAGCATAACACAATGGGGAAGCAGACCCAGGGAATACTATTAAGATGTAAGTAAAGTCTTCTTAAGCTCTTCTTATTGGCCTCCTTTACAGCTAAATGAATTGCTTGGGCACTCAGGTTTGTTTATATGGAGATGTATAAAGAAGGTGTTTTCAGCAGACAGAGGTTAAAATGGAGTATATCTTCAGAGCATATTTGGTTCCAGAATTGTTGGACAAAATGATGAGTTAGTAGTGGCTGCTCAGTATACAAGATAAAAGAATAATTTTATATTATATATATTTTAAAACTCCAATAACATAAAGCCAGAGAATGAGACAATTGAAGTAAAACATAACTGAAAACTGTAGCTGACAGCATTCTAAAAAGAATAACACAACGACTCTTTACTAGTACGAGTGTGTGTGTATGTGTGTGCACGCACAAAGATGATACCATACCTCACACAGAACTGTCATTGTCTATTCATTCATTAGGGGTAATTATTTTTAATTTTTGTCCCTACTGACCTGTAGGCAGATGGTTAGCATGAATACCATTTTTATCTGGACACCAGATCTGGTCAGACCGCAATCTGTTGGGTTTGATCACTAAACTGGCAGCTGCATTACAGACCTGCTCTTTTCTCTTTTTGTCTCTGGGGACTGCAGATTGGATGCACTGAATGTGAACTTCTGCAAAACATGGGGCTTTTTGTCATTTTCACTTTGCTTTCTTTTTATGACCATCCGGTAAATGTCAGTCCAGTTAAAAGCTGATTGAATCAAACCATACCAAAAAAGCAATTTTAGCTACAAAATTATTTTTCACTTATATAAAAAGCAAGAAAGTAAATGAGGCTTTAAAGATCAAATATACATGTGTATGCTAATATGAAAAGGTAATTTAATAGATTCTAAGTTGGAGTAAAAAAAAAATCTACATATGTACAGTATTTTTATTTTCAGTGTGTTATGAGACACATTTCTGAAAAGAACCAAAGGATGCAGTCATTTTTTTAATTCTACGGTTTGCACATGGAAAACTTGTATGATCAGTAATGTCAAATATTTCTGTATGACATAATTGCATGATATACAAAAGCAGACAGAGACATTTGCCTCAACCTTATGTCCTTGCTCTCACAAAGACTTGAAAGTATGAGTAACTTTAAACGTGAGCAATATCCTTACGGTAAACCCATTGTAAACACTATACTTATTACACTTTTTCTAAGCATGTGTGCAAATCTCAGTTGCATAAGAGTTATTTGTACCTTCTTTTGCTAGTCCTTAGTTTGACAAAATTATCTAAAGCATTACGGAAGTTCTGCCTGAGTAGGACTGAAATATCCTTTTTATCTGTTCTCAGGTGAAATAAATGGAAAAGTCTGTTTTAACCATAATGATTACGATGTTCCATTTAAAACTGTCAGAATAACTTAAATAATTTGTGGCTTAATGTAAAAGGCATTTATTGATCACAGTGAGCAGTTGTCCTCCCTTTTTAAGATGCTAGTGATGTCAAATCCAGGTTTTCTCTACTGTGGCTGTCTGATGATTACTATAGGACAGGGATGCATGCAAGTACTTCTCACAACACAATGAATTTCACTTGTTACCAGCTGACTGTGCCACAAGTGGAATTGAGAGACAAGATCTATAATCTTATAGTACAACTTCCTGTTTTATTTATACTTAGCCAACATTTAACTTTTATCAAACTGTCGTTTACCTTACCTACTTTTAAAACTTATCTCTGGGTTCCAGTGTTGCATACATACATAGGGAGACATGAATTAAATAAAACTACATGTAGTTAAGTGTCATCAGAAAGAGTAACTTCTCAGACATGTTTTTAAATTTCCACATTGGTGAATATTTGACTGTGAGCCCAATAGACCATTATGGTTCCTCTAGTTTGACCTAGGAAAGGAAAGTGGATGCTCAAGACACTCCTTGTGCATTTTTTCATTAAGAGTACCATGGATTAAAATGTATAAGCAACATAAAGAACAGCACCTCGCAAATTTTTTTTTGTTTTTTTACAGTCAGATGCACTTTCACTTAGTGCTCCCCCCTGACACCTCTCTGGCCAGTTGCATGGCTTCAGTAGGAGCGGCAGAGAAGATGCCAAATCCAGATCTTGCACTTCCCAGGCAATCACTGTATTTCCTAGGGAAAAGATGATTTTTCCTCCTGTTAGACATCTGCCTCAGATGGGGAATCAGTTCGACGCAGTCTGGTGAGTAAATATCTAATGAGAAAACGGAGAGCTCAGGTACTTAGCTAGTGAGTTTACCTACCTCATTTTGCTCTCCTAGCTCTCTCTCTGTTATTTGTGTCATTTTTTAAGTTAGGAGCCAGAATTAGTTCCTTTAATGTAAATGGAAAGAAAGAGGTATTTTTAGAAGGTGGTTTACATCTCTTAACTCTCCGCTCTGCAAATACAATTCTCTCTGATCCTATAGCATAAGAGAGTGAAAGACTCAACAATGAGATTTCCCCATCCTCACTAACAAGCCAGTTCAGATTTCTGGGTTGCATTGCAAAAGCGTGTGTGAAATAAGATAGGCAAAGATAGATGGCACAAAGGAATTTAAGGCTCCATTAAGCATTATTGTGGTGAATACACAAGGGAACATGTGCAAGAATGATTAATCTTAATGAAAATATTCTCTCTGTGATGGCAGAAATAGATCCATATGAAAGGTTATTCACAGACCAGTCAAGGCAGCACACACTCATTCTCTGGATGATTGAACTAGTCCAGTGCTTTCAAAGCCATTTTTAAGGTCAGCAGTCAGCTTTAATGATGTATTTCAAGTGCTGGGAATATCTAAGATAGACCTGTTATGAGAGCAGTATATTTTGTGTTTCCAAGGATGAGTCTTGAATGCCAAGAGCTTGTGCATGGCGGGACTCTCCCAGCCAGGTGAAGCGGTGCACACAGACTTAGCAGAAGATGCAAAGATGTGTACTGCCAAACACGTTAACGTCACCCATGTCCTGCTGACACTAGTTGGCATTGAGAGGCAGCAATCTTTTACAAAGTTTTGGCAAATCTTCAGTACCTGCCAACTTTTAAAATTCAAAGTAGACCCTGCCTCTCCAGCTGCCCTTGCCTAGACAAACAGACACATCTACCAACTCTGGCACCCACCCTAACCGTGTTGGATTTGCTGGGCAAGTGCAGATAAACTGGCCGGTGTGCAGATTGCGTATTCAAATGCACAGGGATTTATCAGAGTCACTGCACACATGAGGCTGGATGGCTTCCTGCTTGCACACCAGCCTTACGCCCAGGATTCAGAGATGTTTGGTAGGACGGGAGAAAACATGCAAATGTAATAGTGTTGGCAAGAATACAAACCATGAAGCAGATCACATGCCAGAAGCTTTCTGACTATTTTTGGAAACAGGAATGTTTCTTTTCTTCTTTTTTTTTTTTTTTTTTTTTTTTTTTTTTT
>KL272918.1:36263-59952 GCA_000699545.1 Podiceps cristatus
TCATCTACAAAATTATGTAGGAACTCAACTCATATTTAAATGTTATTTTTTGCATTTGTGTACAAAATACCAGCTCTTATAACACACTTTCTAAGGCTGCCCAAGCAGTACAGTACTAAAGGACTGAAGGAACTTCTTTTTATTGAAGTTCCCAAGGTGGCTAAAAATCTATTCTCATATTTATTCCCATAAACATATCCATATTAGCGCTGAGTGATTGATGCCCTGCAAGACTTTTGGGTTCCACATTCTGCTTAAAATCATGGCTATTGCTGTATTAAATAGGATGTTGCAGGATAACTCATGCCTATAACTGATTGAGATTCATAATTGTGTTTTCCTCCACTTTTCTCTTTGCAATGTGGCCTAGTGATGTTCTCAGATAACAGGAAACCTAAGCTCAATTCATTCCCCTTCCTCTGAGGTTAGAAAGTGCTTTTTCCATCACCTTCCTGCCTTAACCATGGCTACCAAAGGACACTGCTGTCTGCACCTGAAGTTCATATAATTGGGCCAGACAGAACAGTGTGCAAAAGATAACATTTTGATCACAAACATATCATCACAAACATAGATCATGGTGTTCAAAACACCCAAAAAAAAGACAGTAGGAACCAGTGCTTCTGGTCCAGTGAATGGCTAAAGAAGCAAAGATGTAAATCAAATCCAGATCTACTGCCAGTGCCTCCACCTGAATGGTGACTAGGAATATCACAGATGCATCAGACAAGATAAGTAATACATAAGGGATATAAAAGTGCCAGCTACAGAGTGTATGCTAACTACTAACTAATAAGAATTAGAGCGAAAAAAATCTTGCATTTTGGGAGGGGTGTGGCATAACTGACCATTGACTTTCTTGTACCTTTGCCTGAAGCGTTAAGCACTGGTCACTGTCAGAGAAGAGATGCGAGGGTAAGTAGACCTCATTCGGTTTGATCATTACTTTGGCAATAAAATACAGCAAGTAGAGGAAACCAGCTTTTTCTTTTTAAATAGGTGCTTCTATAGCAAAGAAAAACAGTAGCTACACAATACTTAAAAAAAATGAACCTCCATAGGTTTGTGAAATAAAATATTTTGATTTTGCTGTGAAATTTTTCTGACAGGCAAGGGCCAAGAAGAGTTTTCATTTATTGAGCTTCCAATTTTTTCCTGGTTTTGAAATGGAAGAAAATCAAGAACTTTCAAAGAATGACAATGTTATTTAATCATTTGATTCAGAGCAGATATATAAACCTAGATCCCAAATATTCTGTCTGAGTGCTTTAAGTACAATCTCAATTTCTTCTTCTTCCATAAGTACTTAAACACTGGCTTATATCAGTGAAATGTTTACGATAAATTTCAGCAATGAAACATTAAAAATCCCTTTGATTAAATAATAAAGGATCATCATTTTATGATAACTATATTTAATGTCAATGATCTACTGATTATCAGTGGGTTTATTATTTTTTATTTTAATAAAATTCCATGTTTTCCATATTTTCTCCTTTTTCATGTTTGTTGAAACTTGTACTATTCTACGACACAACATTTCTTGCAAAAGCATTACAGCCTTTCAGACAATGCATAACAAATTGTATTGGCATTATGACACATCTTCATATATAAAATTCATATGTAGAATTTAGGCTATAAAGGAGAAATAGAAATCTTTTCTTTCCTCTGTTCAAATCCTGAATCCATACATTTATTTATTTTAAGAATATAAGAGTCAATCAAATAATCCAGTCAAATAATATTTTATAGTTATTACTGTAGAAACCAATCACTTGTATCTGAATAAAGCACATCTTTTGGCAAGGTTTACAGCCTTTATTTGAAGAGCTCAGGAAACAGAGAATCCACTAGCAGTTTGTTCCAATGGTTAAGCATCTCATCAGAAATGTGCCTTCTTTCTCATATAAGAAGTATCAACACTTGCAGAAGAGCTGAGATGTCTTATTATTATTATGGCAAACTCCAGAACTCATTGAGTCAGAAAATGGGTTTTCTAGCTACGTAAAAAACCAAAATCTGAGTTCTGTCTTCTTAAAATGTAGAATACATGAGAACAAGTGGTATAAAAAGGATTTTTTTATCCTATGAAAGTCTTTTACACTAGAAAATGATTAATGAATTAAAGCAAGCAAGTGGATTGTTGGTTAATGATGTCTCGGAAATGCTAGTAACGTCGCCTGACTCACACATATCTACCATTTACATTTCCAGCACTCTTAGACAGTGATGAACAGCACATATGAACATGCTGTTATAGAGACCCTCACCATCTCTTATAGAGACCCTCACCTGTATGTAGGCTTTACAGACATTCATTAGCATGGGGAAAGTGTCATACACATTTCACATCAGATTCTTCCCTCAAACACAAGGCCCTGCGAAACAGAGAGTGTTTACACTAGTCAATCTACAAGATTTTATCCTTTTGTCATTACAGATAGACAGGAGAACAATTAATTCTTAAATCATTACAGCAAGGATCTTGATACAATTGCTTGGATCTTGGTACAATTGCTTTGTTCTTGTTCTCATTTACACCTAGTAATAAGAAGCAACATGGGCGAGGGCAAAGTCAGTTATATTCACACTCAGGTACTCTCCCCCTTGCCAGACCACAGTGAAGTTGCCATGGTGTAAATGTCAGTTGTGTGGTTTGATTTCATACCCTGCTGCCCACAGACAACCACATCAAAATAAATATGCATGCTATGGAGAATAGCACTTTGCCCTTTGTGAATTCCACAAATGCTGCTTGGCTGGTTTTCTAACCCTGTGGCTGTATATTCTTTGCAGAATGGGAAGGAAATATCCCCGAGTCTCTCATAGCTTCACCTTACATCTAATGGGCTGAGGACACCTTGACTCAGTCACCCACTTAGATCATGGAGATCTTCTAGTAAATTGGCAAGCTGTCCTCTTCCCAGCAAATAACAGTGCATAGTGCTCTTGCATTTCACAGCACACCTGATTCTTCGTTGTGAATGTTTTTGCTATGCCAGCTCTGATTTATAAAGTGGTATGTAAGCAGCTGTCTCTTTATATACACATGGGATAAAATTGATCCAGAACAATTTCCTATGTATTCTGTGACTTGACTTTGGGCTTCAAACTGGAAGTAAGTGTGTACGAGATACGGTGGCTGCTCCTGTTGCCCAGGGAAGGATCATTCTGCGTTGGGATGGCAATAGCTGGAGCAGTTAGAGAATGCGATGTGCCTGGGCTGACAAAATGTCCCTCACTACAATTGAGCAAATAATTATAGGTTAAACATTACATGTGGATTGTAACTATCTAAAATATCGAGTCCATGCACCAAGCACTCCCACAGTTCTCCAGGTGCAAAATAGAGATCTGGTTAAGGCAAGGCTAAAAAATTGACTTTTAGACAGAATGCTTGTGAACCTAAAGAGGAGAAAGATCCCTTTTTCTTTTAAGGCCACGTGTTTCTACAGCTTCTCTGAGGAACACACAGCTGTTTGGCTACATCACCGTTTTGCCCAATGAGCATTCAGTTGCCTAGCAGAGCCTGTGGGCTGAGGCCAAACTCTATCACTTATGCTGATATTTACTGTATCCTTTCTAAACTCATTTTATGAGCTATTTTACTGTGTATGTAATAATACTTTGTTTTACTTGAAAGATTCCAGGAGCTTTCTTTTGCCTCCCCATTCTCCTAATGTGAGGAATGACAGCAGTAAAGGGAACACAGCCTTTCCCTTTTAATCTCCAGTTGAATAAAATGTAGGAAGAAACAGGAGAGGAAAGGAAAAAAAGAAGACAGAAAGGGAAAGATGCAAAGGAGAAAAAAAAAAATAGGAACTGGAAATAAACAAATACAGAAAGGAAATAAAGAAAACAAATACATGGCAAAAAAAAATACATGGCAAAAAAAACCCCCAAAAAACCAAAAAAACAAACACAGTTGCTTGACTGTTTAAATTCTAAAATTGTTCCACAGCCTCATAATAGGATTAATAGGTTTCAAAGGACTAATAATCACTAGTATGACTGAATGCCTTTTAACTGGCTCTGCTTAGTCAACCCAGGAGGACTTTCTGCTCCCCTGGTTGCCATACACACGATCCCTTTCTTTGTGAGCTCTAACCTTTCATGGGTCATTTTTCTTCATGCCTTTCTCATTGCTTTTCCTTCTCTGTACACTCAGGGTCCTCTTTCTCTCCGTGCTCTGAAGTCCCTCTCTCTCACTTTCTGCTCCAATTCCCCCTTTTCTCTGATGCAGAGACATAAACGTGCACTTCACTAGAGTACTGCTGAGAACTTCCCTAAGGAGATGGCAGTATACTCAAGCACAAAGAACACACCCTGCTACTGCCAAAGACAAATATTGCAATTTTCTCCACCATAGCCCAGCTTTCCTCACTGAGGTGCTGGACTTTCATGCCACTATTAGTCATTTGCCTTTGGCACAAATTTTAATTACCTGGATGAGGCAGAGAAATTCCACTATTACTCAAATCTTGCTGCCTTACAATCAAACATGAGCTCTCATTAAATTCCTCTTGCAAGACTGGGTTTGGTAGCTTCCTTATCTCTAGTAACCAGGCATTTCTCATAGTTGTTATTAAGTTCACTTACAACCATTGGTAAGAAATTCTGAAGCCAAATTGCATACATTATATGCTAGAAATTGTATGATGAGTTCAATTCTGTCTGTGGGGAAATGTACTCTTAAACAAGATTTCTGATTTCTGATTGCGCATAACTCGTCCCTTTACTGGTACTCACCGATTTTCAGAAAGCCTGAGCAGTCGTGACTGAATGCTTGAAGATGATCCTGGACAAGCATGAAAATAACAGACAACAACATCAGAACCAGAACTCAAAAGTGTTCTTATCTTAACAGAAGAAGAAACAGATATAACCCACTATTTATTGCACTGGATCGAGTAGCAGAACCTGTTTATTTTCTTTCCCAACTCATCAAACTTTCAAAAACTTTTTTTTTTTTTGTAGGTGTGTCACTTGCTTTTCCTAATAACAAACATTCAAATTCAGCTAAAACCTCAAGTCTTATCCTCTTTTTATTTTTTTTTTATTCTGTTTCATTCTTCATGGTCTTCCCACTCTATGAACTGATGCACCATTCTTTTTTTCCAGCCTTAAGACTCCTTAAAAGCAAACTTACCAGGTTCATTGAGACTCCCCAGGAATTAGGTAACAAGTAGATGGCTGGTTCGCATAGCAGCAGTTCATACAATTCTACTTTGTATGATGTGAAATTAAGCACAGGACACTGAAGTTAACAATTCACAGGGGCCCAAAACCGGGCTGGACAGTTCTTCATATGAGAAATGAGCTGTTACACCCATACATCCAGCTCAGGAAGCCCATGAACCTCAGGTTATGGAGGCTGGGAGAATATGCAGATGACAAATTACACTGCCCAGTCCTTGTATTCTTCCTGCTGTAGCAGAGTACTGAGCTAAATGAACTTTTGACCTGAACCATTACAAACCCATTTATATTCCGAAGCTTCACCCTACGCAGGACTCCTCTATACACCAGGAATCTTCACCTGTCTTTCAACCAGTTTGCAGCTACTTTGCATTGGAAAGGATGTTCAGAGAGGCTGGAAAGAATTTGAATTGATGATTGTACTTACAGATTACTTATAGGCCTTAAATGGACTTTCTAAGAACATTTAATAAGCACATTTTTTCATTGACTGAAATGAGACTGTCCTGGTAAACCTAGTAAATTGGTATGTGTCTGAGCAATTAAAAATGTGGAAACAGATGCCTCTGAGAATAATTCTGATGTACATTAGAGATCTTTTACACCAAACTGATTTCTTGATATTAGATGTACGATACTAATACAGCCTGTCATAACCGATGGCCTGACAACATTGGTTCCTCACTGTGAACCTGCTTTCCTTACCCTTTGTAACAGAGTAGCACTTTCACATTTTTAAAGAACTGGCAAAATCCTGGGTGGAATTAAACTAGAACAATTTCCTAGCTAGTAGATAATTCTTTTTCTACCTGGGTAAAGTAAGTATTGTGTAGGACCCACTTTTTTTTTTTTTTTTTCCTGGGGGAGCGGGGGAGTACAGGGGAAAAGACCTCTATGTTATTCTTAAGGACAGAGGTATTTCTATGCCTTTCTGTACTTCATTCCCATCCCAAGTCCAAACCTAAAAGGGCACTTCTATATAAATGCACAGACACCATTACAAAATGTTTTTTGACACATACAGAAATGATAAATTCTATCTTAGAAGCAGTCAAAAGACTCAAAGATCACTGATAAAAAGAAAGCATCAAAGGCAGCACTTCCTTGCAACACACCAACAAGATTTTCCCTGCTGGGTGACCTACCTCAACTAACCGTCAAAAAGAATTAGTCTCAAGGGAATGTTGTGCTTATAGATTTATAAATGTTGACAATAATCCTAAATGGATGTTAGGGGAATTGACAAATCTCAGCATTTTTCTTGATGTATGTGTGCCTGGGGGAACTTCGGAGGCCCCAGCATTCGTTAAAAAGAAGCAAGCCATTGACAGCTGACAGAGAAAGACAGGTAGCATAGCTAGAAAAGTAGAAGCTATTTGTTGACACAAATTGTGGAGTATAACCTAATAATCTAGTATTTTCTTCCATTGTTGTTTCTAGGCTCACTCAAAGCATATAGGCCATACAACATAGTGTGCTTAGTGCAACAATAAAACTGCTTACTCTATAAATGGCTTTATTGTAGAAGTTTGAATGTTCAGGAAAATAATGTGGGACAGATTAAAGCTGGAATTAGTGCTTTAGTAAGGATCTGGGGGGCAGCTGGAGGGTGTATTTCTGTTTTTTCTGTGCGTGCATGTGTGGGTTTTTTTCCCTGGAGTTCAATACACATGTTAAAACAGCATCCTCTGGAAGAAAACATTTCTTCTCTTCTTCTCTGTCTTCTTATCTTGACATAAGTGAAAAAGGGGGAAAGACAACAAATGAGGAAGCTCAGAAGTTTGATTATAACTTTATGCTAAATCCTTGCCAGGTAATTCCAGCTAGAATACTGTATCAGGACTACTGACAGGGAAACTTGCAGGATTTATCCAGGAATCTGAAAAGGAGCTTTGAAGAATTTTCCTTCCTACTGTATTAATTACAACTAGCTTTTCTACCTAGCAGCCTTCAGTTTAAATATTATTTGACAGTAAGTGCAAACCGGAAATATATGACAATCTGAGCTGTCACTCATGGATTTCTTTTCATAATGAAATGAAAAAATACTAAAAAATAGAATAGCAGTTATTTCTGTCCTATTGAGAAATAATAATTCCAAAATACTTTAAAAAAACCTCCATGGATTGATTGCTAGCACTCTATCATCCAGATGTGTATTTGTGTGTGTTTAAAGAGAGTGAAAGACTCACATGGTTATGCATAACATCCCTAGGATGGAAATGTTGTTGTATTGACTCGTCTCCTATTTTCTACTGCCAGAGGGCTCTTAACAGCAAATTTCACAGTATTTCATTGACTCCAGTTTTAAACAAAGCTAGCAACAAGTCCTCCAGCACCCCTGGGGACCACAGGAACACATTCATTTCCTCTGTCCTACATTCCCTCATGTTTTAGGGAAAGTGATTGAGTAGTAATAGAAGTTAGAGCAGCAGTATAGACCAGGTCCCATTATAAGAAGCAGTGTACGTAGAGACTAAGCATACTTGTAATCTTAACAGGCAAAATAAAAGACAACAACGTAGCCATTTAGAGAAAGTTCAGAAAAATGAAATTGGTGATTCTGGCCGATATCATATGGAAAGTCTGTGCAAATCTGAGAAATAACTCAATCTCCTCTGAATTTCTCCTTTAACACACTCTCCTTGTGCTACTCCTTTCTCTTTTGTCCTTTTACTCCACCCTACATTGTATTTCTGACAAATATTAATAGAGTTTCTGCATCAACTCCCCCACACCATGGTTGACACTCTACCCAGGCTGACCAGAGGTTTTGCAACTGATATTCAGCGGGGCTACCCTTTCACAGTTAATGTGCAGCTGAAGGAAACTACGTATTGTGTTTCTTTATTTTTTTTTCTGATAGTTTCTCTTCTATCACAATCATTTCTATGCTCTTTTCCTGCTTTTATCTGTTAAGTATGTGTCAATAACTAAAACATTATTTCAGGAAAAGTTTTACCAAATCTTGACCTTTTTTTGTGAGACAAGAATGTGTTTCTGAATGGAGACTCAGAATGCTGTCTTTTTAGGATGCACTGTAAACCTATGTTTAATTTCCTGTCTACTACCAGCTTTAGTCCATCAGTATTACCCTTACTTTCACAGGCTTCTATATACTGTGGAATATCTGTGTTTTGGATTGTTTTCTCCAAGAAGTAATAGCTTCTGTTTTACAAGCTGACACTCAACATACTGCAACACATATTTGTAACTTTTTACTTCTATGTTATTTTTCTGTTTTCAGAAATGTTTGTTTGTTTTGTTTTGTTTTTTTTTTTCTTTGTTATATGTATATATGAAGACTGGTTGTAAAGAAATGGACAAATGAGTAAAATCCCAAGTTCCTAGTGAAGTACTTTATGTCTGGCAGCACTGAACTATCCATCCCTACAGACTGTTTTCAGAGATAGAGTTGAGAGGCACCCAGGTACCCTGGCTCAGCTGCCCATCCAGATGCAAGGAACTTAATGAGTTTTCAGACTGAAGCATTTTCAGGAAAGTCATGATCTTAGGAAGCAAATGCAATTTTTAAGAAGAAATGCATAGTGGTAAGTTTTAGTACATGTATATATTGGAGGAGTCATAATAAGGCTTTATGCTTCACTTATAGTGTTAAGTTGGTAAGCTCTCATTGACTTGTGTTTTCTAGTTACCACATCTGAAACATTTCATTCATGAGTACTTACTATGCCTCTTCAAAATTAGGCCTCTAATTTCAGATAGTCATAGAATCATAGAATCACAGAATGTTTTGGGCTGGAAGGGACCCCCAGAGCCCATCTAGTCCAACCCCCCTGCAGTGAGAAGGGACACCATTACCCAGATCAGGTTGCTCACAGCCCCGTCCAACCTGGGCTTGAATGTTTCCAGGGATGGGGCCTCCACCACCTCTCTGGGCAACCAGTGCCAGTGCTTCACCACCCTCATTGTAAAGAATTTTTTCCTTACATCTAATCTAAACCTACCCTGTTTCAGCTTGAAACCATTACCCCTTGTCCTATCACCATTGTCCCTACTGAAAAGATTCTCCCCCTCTTTCCTATAGGCCCCCTTTAAGGCCGCAATCAGGTCTCCCCGCAGCCTTCTCTTCTCCAGGCTGAACAAGCCCAGTCATGTAAGCTTACTTCATAACTTGTAGAGGACAAGAAATATCTCCATTTGAAAGTGCCTTTGGTGAAGTGTCTGGGGTGTCTGTCAGCCCCCACTGATTGCAGGGGGACCTTGAACATTTCCTTTCTCCTTCAGAAGCCTGTTTTGAAACAGCTATAACAGTATGAGAAAGTTCCCACCAAACTGAGTGTTTGCTCTTGTTCTCAAGCGAAACATTTTTTCTTTTCACCAAACTTTTTTTGCTCTGGTGCTGTTTTGGATTGCCTCTGACAGCTAACAGTCATTGGTGTTCATCCCCTGGTCCCCAGTGTTAACTACTGAGAAAGCAACTTCCTTGCTCTCATCAAGTTTATTTCAGATGCTGTATAGCTAAATGACATAAGAAATCATCTTCATTATGGGTGAAACTCATTATGAGAGGACGAACACAAGGATGTCTGCATCCTTTCAAGTCTCACATGGGCCAATATGGCAGGATTTCTCCTGGGGTGAAAGATACCTGAATATCTGTGTCGTAGCAAGGCACTATCTGTGTATGAAGCAGTGAAACTGCAGCAGTTACCAAGCCCCATGTATTTGGAGTCTTACAGGTAGACCCTTGCCTCTGCTTTCACTGTGAGGAAAACTTGGTCACTTAGGCACCGAGTCCCACATTAAAAAAAAATAAAAAATCATCAGTGGCAAAAATAGTGTTTTAGAGAACAGTAGCACATCACAGAAAACAACCATTTGCAGCTCTCCGATCCAGCATTTCATTTCTTTCTCTTATTTCCTACTCAGGACATTTTGGCAACCCTTTATGCTCCAGGACGTATGTTTTCTTCCCTCCCACACTACTCTGAAGTCTCCCAAGATGTGCTAGGGAACGAGCAGCGTCCCGCCAGCTGCTGCGTTGCAGACCAGCTCTCGTGTCCTGCTCGGGACAGCCAGTCATCCCTGGGCCTGGGGCCGGAGGAACCATCTCGGGAGATTTCCTCCTGATACAAAAGGTGCGTGATGGAGATGAGGGAACATTAGAAAAGATTGCAGGAAACAGACACCATTATCTTTCCTAGTTTCTCACACCAACAACAGTTACCTGGAGCACACCAGACATTTTACTTCCTGTAGCAGCTAATTAGCAGAGACCACTGGTACAAATTTCAGTGTTCCTGATACAGACAGCAGCTGCAGTTTATGCGGATATCAGTCCTGGCTTGTGTTCTTTCCACCCACTAGCTCTCTTCAAGACCTGGTTTGTAATTCAGGTTGTATCACTTCAAAGAGTTTGACCTTCCCCTGTGTCACCCAGCTGCAACACACTGAAGCAAAGGCAATGGATTTACACTGAGGTGGAGGAGAAATCAGTTCAGAGATTTGAACGTTCAGAGGAAATGGTTTTTCCTTCTTAGGAAATCCTTCCCTATCTATTTCAGAGAGGTGTTACCTGGAAGCACAGATGAGCCATTTCTTCTACACACCTAAAAGTGGGGTTTAGAAGATACACAAGAGATGCTTTTCACACATTTAGCAGAATTATTCTCAGGTGAATCCATTAGGCATCTATTGATAGTGAAACCTAAAAATAGCAGTGTTAGTGTTTCAGAATTTAACCAATTCAAACACTACACTAACAGAAATAGTGCTACAAATTCCCAATTTCTCCCTCATGTCTAGGAGTTATATGGTGAACAACTTGCACAAAAGTTTGAAGAATCAACACAATCTGCAGACAAAAGGACAACACAGGCATCAAAAATCAGCTTATGGGAGAGCAGTGAGGATGAATGCTGCAGTATCACTATGTCATCCTTAAGAACAAATTTTATTTAAATGAGCTTTATTTTACCATCACTTTTTCATGATACAACCTAGCACATAAATGACACACTACTACATGAGGCTTCCCAATATCTCCTGCTGAGCTGCCAAAATCTGCCAGTATCCTCCTGAATGCTGTGACAGAAGAGTGGAACTTCTTTCAGCGGGCAGTTCCTGCATGCAGAAATAGGAGCACTGATGTGCATCAAATGCGGAGGCTCTCAGAGTGCTGCCTGTGGGCCGGTGGTGATCCATGCCATCACCCCTGAACTGAAGACCCACATCATACACGGTGTTTCAGCTGAATGCTAAAGGTGCAGAATATTTGTGCTGATGACTGACATTGATTCAGAATCCTAACAATTTGGGAATAACTGTTTAAGATCTGCCACTGATCAGCTGTGAGCAAGATGCTTCACCTCTGTGTGCCTTTGTTACCCTTCCAGCACCATCTGTTTTGCTTAATTAAAGCGAAAGCTCTTCACTGTAAAGACCTTCCCTTCACAGGCATTTGTGAAATGCTTTTCACACTACACCTCTGAATTCATTCAGGACACAGCGCTGCCAAGCCGACATTGATTACTACTATTAACAATGTCTGTTTTAACTTGTCAGCTATGATAGCAATATTATCAACAACATAGGAAACCAGAATTCTAAGAAGCAAAAAAAAACCCAAACAAAAGTTAATATGAAAAACCAAAGGACTCTGTGTGCTGTTTGGGGTATTGCTGTTTCAGTAAAATATGAAAAGAATCCTTACATCCAAGAACGTATGCTAAACTATCACCGTCTTCTCCAGATTGCTATGGAGTACAGAAACCTCTGGGTGTGTAAGACACTTCAAAGCCCTTTGCTTCTCAAAGCATCATTTTTCATACAGTCATTTGCATGCAGTTTTGCAGTCTCGATTTTAAAGGATTTTTCAAAATGCTAATTTTTGCCTACTCTGCTGTAATCTGCTTGGAGTTTGGGTGGGATCTTATAAAAGAGATGCAAGGGATATACAAGGGATAATATCAGGAAGAAATCAGAGGCAAAGGCTGTTGCCTAGTTTTAGCTGCAGAAATAAAGTGGTGTTTCAACACAACCCTAATTACAGTTTTGTGGTGCTTTGTCGAGCCCTGCTGATAAGTTTCCCTGGTAAACAGCTCTTTATTGTTCTTTCATATTCAGTCACCATGGCAACTAGCATTTTAGGGTTTGATCCTGAGAAATGCCAAGCACCTGCTTCTGTGGCAGTATCTATGGGAGAGGAGGATCCCAGACATAAGATCAGTCCTTTCAATGACAACAGATTTGCTAAAGAAAAAAAAAAAATAAAGAAAAGCTTTTAATGTGCTTATTTGGAAGGAATTGTGAAAAATACCACAGGTAAAACCTGTCTTCAGATACACCTTACAAACATACATAGTACGTGACACTGCCTGTGCATGGGTGTAGTGTAATACAGGAAAAGCCCAACGAACCAAAGGATCTATCTCCAAAGGAACGGCGAGTCAGAAAACGAGCCTCAGAGTGTTGCTAACAAAATGTCGGGAAGATGAATTCCCTTTCATTCACTGCCAAATCCTTCATTGCCTTCTTATTGTAAAACAAAAAAAAAAAAAAAATATTGCTTGGGAGGTCAAACCCAGGTGATAAACAGCTGAGCAAATTTTCTATTTTAGCTTCACAATAATCCCTGAGGGAGTCTCTTTTGTCTTTCCTGCTTACATTGACCTCAAACTGTTGGTCAGAGCCTAGAGGAATCATTCAATTTAGCAAAGAGCAGCTTTTTTTTTCTGTACAGCTCCATTTCCTCTGAATTTATCTTGGTGTCTCAGTAGAAAGATAAGCAGGTGTGAACATACCGATTGCTTCCTTATCTGATGCTGCCTGAACATGTTGGGCCTGAGCAGAGAATTGCTTTCGTACCCGGAGTAAATCGGGGGCTGCGTACTGACGCTGCCTCCTCTGACAAACCCCTTTACCTGCCAAGGCTGCAAAACCCACCTAGTGTGCGATCCACCTAGCTCGATTCTGCTACCGTGGGCAGCGTTGTTAACCGGGGCGATGGCACCAGCTCAAGCTGGGGGTTGATTTTGTTTTCTCTGCTTTAAAGTACTGGCCCAGGGTCTATGTAAATGCAGACACCCACCCGAGGAGCACAGTCATCTGCCTTCATATGATAGGAGCAAGCCAGCACTTCTAAAAGGGCAGCTGACATCTTAAGTGGAATAAAACACCTTCTACAGGTTTTCATTTCTTGTTAAGTATAGAGAAAGCATGCTATGTTTATATTTGCAAGTCAGGCATCTCACTCAATGGCCCAGTTAATTAGAAGGAATCCAGCTCCTAATGACTGAAGTCCTGTACTCATGCAGGCACAACATTGCAAACTTGGGCATTTTGTTTTCTATTGACCCCTAGACCCAAGAAAGTTATTCAGATCATGTTGCATAGAAGGAAGCAACTGATTATGAGCACATTACTACTTCATATTTGCAAATATATATGAGAGAATAAATCAGGTCTTCAAATGACCATTTAGGGACAGTTTATCTTTATTCTTTTTTTGCTATTAGTTTTGCTATTAGTGGTGATGTTATGGTCAAACTCAAGCTTTTTATTACTTGGACTTCAATAGATCTAACTCAGAATAGTAGGAGGATGTTTTTATTATTATTATTTCTTCTTGCTTTCATAGCCCAGGTGCAACAGCAATTGAAAGGAAAATAAAGATTAGGCAATAGCAAAATTGAAATGAAGCAATATGGGACACTTTCTTTCAGATCTCTGCCTACCAGGAATGAACATTAGAAAGTGGATCACCCTTCAAAGTGAGTACTTTCAGATAAAGGAGTCACTTCACACAGCTACCTACTGGTCTACAGGGTTGTAGAAGTTTATGAAGAAACAGTGTCTCCACATTCACAGTTCAGGCACAGATAGCTCTTAGTCCTGTAAAAGGAACCACAAACAGATAACTAGCAAAGAATAGATGATGGAATATCTGTGATTATCCAGGGTTACCATGAGGGGACTGAGTTAAGGTTGTTGGAAATACAAGGAAAGACTGGTTTCATGCCCTTTGAATCAGGAAAATTTCATAGGGAATTAGCTGGCAAAAGAGTCAAATGATCTGGAGTAGATTCGTGTTTTGTCACCTGCCTGACAGTTAAGTAGTATGTGTCACTGTTCAAAGAGTGTTTGTAAAATGCAACTCTGAAAGAGACAAAATCCAGAGATAAAGATGATGATGGAATTAGATGCAGTTTTGTGCAGGAAGGGCAGGGTGGTAATAAAAAGCCTGTGCTATTTTGCATGTCACTAGCTCGCAGGTGAGCTGCTGATGTTGAAGTTCTTTCCTCTGTGTTAAGTGCATTATAGACAGAAGTATCCGTGGTTTGTAACGTGTCAATTGAAAGACTGGAAAAGATAGGTGTACAGTGCATGCAGAGCAAAATTACACATTAGGCTATTAAATACAAAATAAGATGTGACTTTTAGCTCATCTTCAGGTAACCAAATCCATCTCATTGCAAAGGCATGTATTTGTCCTCCACAGAGTAGGATCACCTACATTATTAATACTCATTCAATAACGTGACTCTGATACTGTGCCACCATTCTGCTGCAGAACTGTTCTGGGAACAGGGGTAGGGATTCATCCAGCTACACACAAGGCAGTCACCCCAGGCTCCCTCTCTATCAATGAAGAGAAATTGGCACTTTGTAGGGTGCAATCCATCTTATCCTTAAATAGACATCTAAAATAGGTTTGAAAAATGCCCAGAAATGCCCATTTGAATCAAACAGGAGCCCAGGAGATGCAAGAATTCATGCTGTAAAGTTAGGTGAAATTATTTTTATCCTGAACATCTCATCAAGACTACCTATAATTTGAAGTCAAATTTCCCATGTTGTTTGTGCAATATCTTAGCTCAAGACTTAACCCAGGACTGGTGCTTCAGGTCACCCCAGCAAAACAATGCCTCGATTTCAATACTGTTACTTTTCCAGCAGATTCAGATGGACTCTTGCCTCAGGGCAAAGTTAACACGGAACAACTTGGTAAACAGGCATAGAGAGACAGTGTTACCTCATCATCCTCCCCACTAAACTTCTTTCCAGACTCAACTGCTCTTGCTTTCTGCCTTCATGATTGTTATTGATCTGCAGACATTGTCTCTAGGAGTTGCAGCAGCAATGAGTATATTTACTTGTATTTAGTATATTACTTTTACTCTTTCCAGGCCGCAGTCACAGCTAAAGAAGCCTCCAGGATTATACCCAAAAGACATAAAGAAAAAATAATTGTAATACAGTGAATTGTAAAAGAATTTAAATGTACAAAGATCAGCCTGAAGGTTCATAGTTGTAAGAGTTGCTCAAATTCTTGTGAAGCTATTTCGTGTTGCTTATAACTTTTTTTTTTTGCATGCATTTTTCACTTGCAGCTGCATGTAATCTTACACAATGTAAAATCATCATGTCAGCAGCATATATGTATGTATGTGTGTGCAAGTCTCTTTTTATCCCACTTTCTCTCTAAGTATATATTCATCTATATGCCTAGCTATATGTTTATATCTATATGTCCGGAGAGTGTGTGCGCAGAGGCCAATTTGCTGGTTATAAGATGTAAATGGCTAACATTTCTACTAACATCCCATAGTTAGCAGAGCTATATATTGAATCACTTGGCAACTTTCATGATCAAACTGTAGCAGTAGATTTAGTTCTAAGCAGTCCCTCGTCTTTGCTCTGTGTAAATTAGTCACCAGCTGGATGTGTGAGATACTGATTGTCATCCACCTCTTCCAGAACATTACCCAGCACTTGGAGAGGAAAAGAAAGATAAAAAGGAAAGGAGACAGAGCTGTCATGCTGCTCTGTACACAGGGGGAACCTCACACAGCAGGTTGCAATCTGAACTGTCCCATTTCATTATGCCACTGAGGCAGACTCCTGCAGTGCATTAAGGTTTTAAAATCATTTAGGAAATATGAAGATACATTGTTATTAAATCATTTCATTACACTTCAAAAACAATATTCTGATGTCCATTTTTTTTTTACAGAATAAAGATTGTCTTTCACCAGTGGGGACTGGCAAGTGAATATAGACTGAGTTTCTGGAATAATATGATTAGTATGGAAATGAAAACGGACTGTAAATCATATTCAGGATGGTCTTTTGTTCAGCCACATCAAGGAATCAAACAAAACGTTCCTAAGACTGACTTCCATGGCGTACTGAAAACAGGCAAAAGTATGTTGCCATATGCATGGTCAGCTTAAAGTAGTTCCTATAGAAGATTTATTGATAGTATATTTTCAATTTATCTGGTTAATTTTTTTTTTTTTTTAATTAAAGTGAAAAAGTTGTACACACTCTTATCACAGCAAAATTAATGGATATCAGATAAACATTAAGTCAAACAAACTTTACTTTGCAGAAAAAGTATATATATGGCAAAATCAGTGTGAGTCATACCTATGTTCATAACACATTGCAGAAGCATATGAAAATCTTGATCCAAAATGCAAAGGTCTTTAAAAAAATCTACCTACAGAAATTTCTTTTTGATTTCTAACTGCAAAAACTGGAAAAGAAGAATAAAGCTTTTCTTGTCTTGCCTTGAAGTTGTGATTTATTGCTTTATAGTTATTAAAAACCAACAATTTGTCCAGTAATGTATACCTAAAGAATTTTTTGCTAAGATTTATTTACTTGTACTTTATAGCAAAAAGTGTATGATGTTGATGTTAATTACATTAATTCTTTACAGTGCATCCATTTTTCTTAAACTACATATGGGAGTCTTCTTTAATTCCTTATTTAGCACACTTCATTTACCTACATTTCTTTTTTCTGAGTTACCTATAAACTGAAAACATCTCTAGGTGTGAAGAATAAGTCAAGAAACTCAAGATAAAAGATTGATAAAAGCTATAGAAGTGTCATTGGAACTTCATTCATATTTTCACCAAGAAACTTTGAAGAAATGTTAGCAGGAAAAGGAAAGTCTTTAAGTATGTATGTAATCCCATCACCTCATGTTTTCAAGACACCATGCAACATAAAAGATCTGTATTTAGACCACCTCATGACTACATGTATTTTGAATTTCAAACAGCTGGAACTTTGTCAATGTTTTCCTCCATCAAAAGTGGTTTAGAAGAATTGGAACCTGGACCTGGATGGGGGGAGCCACACGTGATGAATTTCTATGAATTACACACAGTCATTTTTATTTAGTAACAAAGAAACAGACTTTCAAGAACTTATATATCAATAAAAATACACAAGCTGGCTCTTTCCTTAAAAAAAAAAAATAAAAAATGGAGCTGAGTTCATCTTCCTCTTCTCTTCTGTGTACACCAGCTATTATTTCCAACATTCAGCCATACTCATTAAGGTTTTCTTTCGACTTGGCCTGACATATCCTTGAGACAATCTGTCATGCAACTTTCTGGAAGCTTAATTTTGTGGCTGTTATGGATGTGTCAACCCTGAATGAGTCATGCAGTGCCAGGAGTCTGATCAAGGCCACCATCTTCACACTGAACGACTATCCTTCAATGACAGCTTACTTTTTTAACTGGCTTCAACCACTATCCTAAACTGTAAAATAAAAATAAAGCATAATAATAATAATAAAAGGTTTCATTTCTCTTCTTCAGATAAAAATTTAAGGAGGAAAGAAAGAAAAAAAAAGTATGTTGGGAAAGCTAAAGGAGATTGGAGAAAAAAGAAAAAGGAGAAAATGGGAAGAAAATGAACAGAGGAATAAAGAAACTCTGAGAAAACGCATTTTAAAAAGGATTTGGGTTTATTATTTTTGTTTTATAGGAGTGAGAAAGTTTAGAAGCATTTTGTTACTTCTACTGAGCAAAAAGTTTTGTAGAACAGTATTTTTCAGTTGGTTGCAGTAATTAGGGGATGTTATTACTGGATGAAAAAGGCAAATCAGAATATTAATATATCTTTTTTTATCACTAATGGCATTTCAGTTAGGAACTGTGATTTCCAAATGAAGCCAAAATGAATAAAAATAGTAATATTTTTCCAAAACTTGTATGATTACCAATGTATTGCTATGAGAGTGCCTCACATGGAAGCTGATTTTTGTACCTTCTACATGGAATATGCATGGCTTAAATAAATTAATATCACTGCAGTAAGAGTTGCTTTTGGTGATAGAGGGTTATGTTCTGTATCAATTTACCTAGCTCAGTTCTTTTTTAATTTTTTTTTTTTTTTTTGGTTGTTGTGCAAACAAAGGTTAGGAGTATGTGGAGAAAAATATAAACAGAAAAGTAACTTAAAAACCCAACACCAACTCACTAAACAAAGACAGAGATTTACCTGAGAATTTGGGGGTGGGGGAGGGAATTAAAAGCACTTTCGTTTGATTCAATTTGTTTTGCCTGTAAGGGTGCATGGATTTAGATACTGTAATTTAGAAACTAATACTTAGATACAACAAAGAATTTCTCTTGGAGACTAATGAGCTGCTATAGAAAACATTTTCATCTAAATATCTGCTGATTATTGAGATAGAGACCTTATACTGTAGAAACTCTTTTCTATATGTTAATTATGAGATCTTTATGTGTGATAAAGGTCTTGCATCTCCTGTTTTTTTGCCTTTGGTCTTTGTTATACTTTAGCTGTTTCACATGGAAGGAAACTTTGATGTTAACTACTCTTCGGTAGATGTTGGTCTTTCTGACCACAGAGGCCTTAAAGCAAGGTGAGGTGAATCTGGTCCCTTGTGTGATTAAACAGAAGACATTTCCTGTGTCTATTTTTTCTTTTTTCCTATTCCGTTGTAATATTGCAGCAAACAATTGCTGTATTACAATCAGTTGTGTGGCTGTTCTGTGTGAAATAGGTACTAAAATAAATGATACTTGTACTTTCTAAACTCCTTCAGAACAAAAGCTGTTGCTGAAGGGTGAAGAGATCAGTCCTGACAGTAGGAACCATTAAAAAATAAGAAATAAAGCTAGATATTGTGCACAGGAAAAAATTATCCTGCATCTAAAAATCTTTCTGACCAAAAGAAGGAACAAAGCATCTTTTATGCTTATCTCAAAGGGATTTTAATATTTTTTGCTTTGCTGATGAGGTAAATAGGGGCAGAACAGTTTATGGTAGGTTTTTTTAGACTCTGCCAGAGGTTCAAGCTTAGCAAGTCAAATAACCTCATACATCAAAGATAGTCATCATTTCCCATTGAAGACCTCTGAGTCCTGGAGATCTGTTACCAATCGATACCTAAACAACTGACACAATACCCCGGAGGAAGGCACTGTCGTACCCCTCCTGCCAGACAGAAACTGATGGTGCTGAAGGCATTATTTGTTTTGGCAGGTTGAAATGGCAACATGGAAGATTCATAGCGTACTAAAAGTCCCATACTCTTTGCTGTGAACTATACCCAAGAGCACTCCAAAAGGAAGTCAGCCACATGACACTGTGTAATAGAGTTTTCAGCTTTGCCTGATTGCATTACAAACACCACACATATTGAAACACTCTGGCAGCTTCCTAGTGCTCACAGTGAGGAACCTGAACCTTTTGACCTCAAACATCTTATTAAAGCCTATGCTGGACTGTGTCTCTATGAGGGAAAAAACAAGAAACTACTGGACTTATTCTCCTCTATAATTCATTCAAGTAAGCCCTTGCTGAGTGGAGGACCTTGGCTTTGATGTTAAAGTCTCCTAATTGGAAGGAAGTGAAGTGTTAGACTGTCAGGCTATTAGTCTCTCATCAAATACTTTAAGAGGTATCAGAACACTGAAGTTCTCACACTAGCTCAAAGAGAGCACGGAGTGGCCTGGTTTTTGTTAAAATGTTTAAACTTTGCATCTGTCTAACAACCTCCCCCAGAATTTAATATACATGGAGTTGTTCCTTGATATTTCTTTCCTTTTATCTCCACCTTTTCCCTCTCAGAGCCTCCATCTTCCTATTGCTTACAGGACATCAGCCCCTATTAGTAGGAATGTGAGGGATAACTGCTGTAAGATATAAAGCCCGAGGCTTCACGTTACAGCACTTAGTCAAACCCAGCTATTGCATACCTAGTGTGACCTACCTCTCTGCTGTTTTACTGTGGAATGCCTGCTGATATGGCCACTACTCAGGAAAGTGGCCTCTCAGAAGGGTGTCCATACAGTAAGTAATGTTACAACCCAACCATTTTTAGAGGATGATTTAGTTCTAAAGCTGCAGTTCAGGTCCAGGTTTTGTTACATGCTTAATTTACAGTATTTTCTTACATTAAATTAACTTAAAGCTAAAAATATGTTGTTGCTGTCCTAACTACTGGTACTTTCCTGAATTACAGATTGGGTACCCAAACAGAAGGATGCTGTGTTTCTTTCTCAGGCACATCCAAATAGTCCAAGATGAGAGTTGAATGGAGCCAAAGTCTCACAGGGGTGTGACTAGACTCCTTCCAGGATCATGCAAAGTTGAATTGTGTGTAATTTCTATTCTTCAAGTTGGCAATGGCATCCAAAATGCTACAGTGAAGAAAATCTGTGAAACAGTATAATATAAATACCTGAAAGGAAATTTCTGAATTGCTAATGCACATCATTTGGAATTATGAAGGTGGTTATATAGTCACATCTGCTCTGTTTCTTAGTTTATAATGTGAGTCTAAAGAAATGCTGCACTACCAGTGTAAATGTTTCTGTTCTAGAAGGTTTTCTCCATTTCAATTTGCCTAGTGGCAGGCTTATGCAAACAAATTACCTGTGGTATTTCATGCATATCTTCCGTGATGCTAAGCATTCCTTTTGTTTAGATGATGTCCATATGAAAACAAAGCTGATGCATCTGTGCCTTAATATGCATGTCTCTTGCCTGGCTGAAAATGACTCTGTTCATGCACAATTATCTCTTTTTCATGCAAGTGTTTGATTGCTGGCCAGATCTCTCACTTTACCTCATGCCCCATGCATGGTTCTGACAGCACTTTCATCTGCTTTTGGATGGGTCATGAGTTTTGTTTATTGCAACAACTTCTTTAAATTTCCCTCCACAGTATCTTTTCAATAATGTCATCAACGTAATGTCCTTTTGTAAGTCATTCCCATCTCTGAATGTCCAGTTTTTTATCATTAAATATTGTAGAGTTTCACACTCCATAATTATTTTGCTTTTTCTTAAATTCAAACCAATATTTTTTATTTAATAGCTTAAGCAATCAGGCCCAATCTTTTATTTCAGTTTAGTGAACTTGCTCACTATTTAGATATCCAGGCTCCAAAGATATCCATGGCACTTTATAGAATATGTGTGCTTCTAGGATGAAGGTCAGTTACCTGTTTGAAGTCATTAAAATAATCCTCTCAACAGTCCTCTTCCACCTAGTCCAGCTGCCCATGCATCTGTGTGCAAGAGCTAAGAACTGCACGCTTTTTGCATTATTCTGCATGAGAATCACAGTTTAATTCAGTTTACTGTCATTAGTTTTGCTCTCTCTTGACTTCAGATATGGTTTGGACTTTTCACAGAATAGGAGCATGGCAACCAAAACACTCTTAATCATAACAATATTTTTTTCAAACACATTTGATTTGTGTTTGAGTAAGCAACAAGAAGCAATTACAAGTCACTGCCCATGGTATTTCAGAAGTCAAGAGAATATATTAGGCATCCAGTTGTGCTCAAATACCACTCATATGCCTATACAGGCATTATACCTCCCATATTTGTGTCATTAGTGAATGTCACTGGAGTAATATATGTGACTGTGGGAAAAAAATTAAACAAAATTTCAGAGTGATGCACAAAGAACTTCACAAATAATCTTTCTCTGATAATCATTGCCCTTTCAGCACAGCTCAGTAATGATCTGTCTCTTTGGTTAATTCTTTCTGCACTTTCTGTGTACCTTATGTACCATCTTCTCCAGTCCAGCTCATAATTATCACACTTTTTAATGCTGAATGCCTTACTGAAGTCCAGACATCTTAAACCTACACATTTCTTCTATGTCAAAAAAATACTCTCTTATCAGAAAAAAAAAATAGACTAGTTATGTGGCTATGGAAAATTGAGGGGAATTTTTATTCCATTTTACATTTATATCCACTTATGCTTCACTCTTTCAAACTTTATTCTTGGGCCAAAATCTTAGCTGATACACACTGGTATAAGTTTGTAATATATCTTCTTAGGAGTGATTTTTAATGACTAAATACTAGGTAAAGAAATAGATAATAATTTCCCTGCACTGTCCTGAATTGTCCATTACTGGATTCCAGCTTGGGCTTCCTTACCTTTGATTTTCCCCAGGCTGCCATACTGCCAAGTAACCACCATGACTATGTATATCATTTATAGAAGCTATGGCTTTATAATCCCTAGAGTACATAACCCTCAGCACAAGCTACTTCATCTGGACATGTGCTGACTTAGAGCAGCTGAGAACCTCTGCCTTGTGTTCAGATTTACTGCCCATCTGGAAGACACTGAAGCCAGAGCTTGTATAGGACTGGGTCATAACTTAAGCCACATTAAAGAAGAGATAAGAACAGGCATATATAGAATTCCTTTCAAGCTGTCTTTGCTATTAAACTGCAAACAGCTCTAATTTCTGCAATTAAGATAAATCTCAAACATACCTATGAAGTAAACTCAGAGAAGGTTGGTGAACGGACTGAGAACTAGATCAGTGCTTAGTCACTGGGAGCATGTCTCCCTTGCAACCAGAAAGATGAGTGTGGTTACGCATGATTGGCATACCTATGCTGGCTTAATCTCAGCCATCTGGATAAAAATCACATTACAAGGGCCTGAACTCGGCACGATTTCAGTGTGAGTTTTGCAGTCACACGGAGCCCAGTGCGGCTGTATGCTGGAGGCAACGTGCTCAAGGTTGTAACTCTGCGGTCTGGCCTCTGCGTTACTGACACCGAGGAGGAAAGCCAGCAGCGATCCCACCTCTCACTGCAGCAGGGCTGCATCTGGCACACGTACAGCCTGTTCGGCACTGCGAGTTGTGAGGACTGAGCCTTCTGAAAAGCTGCCTACAACACTCAAGCATGTCCTTCCTGAGAAGAAATAGCTGTTACAAAGCCTTCTTCCTTGGCTTCATTCGTGTTTGGTTTTGTGGGATAGTAGTAAACACAGCTTGTCAAATTGCCAAACTTTCATCCAGGAAAAAGGGCCACATAGCTTTTGAAAGAAAACGTAATAAGGAGAAAATAATTTTGTTTGAAATTTCCCAGAAATAGCCAGCCCAAGGAGGAAACCCAGCATGAAGGATTAAACAAAGGATTAGTTTGGAAAATACATGAGGTCCAATAATAACTTCTTGTACTCCAAAGAATTGGACAACTGTAATAAAGGCAGTGCCATCAGTTGTGCCCATGAATTACTATTAATAAAAAGTAATACTTTCAATTTAATTAGCTGAATAGTGTATATATAAAAAATACATCCCATAATGATAATTCTTATGACTCTTATAAAAGGTTGTGTGCTACTGCCAAAATCTGCCTTTCTTTCAACTTGCTTTATCCTGCTGTCACTGCAGTCATGGAGGGGAGGGGAGGGG
>KL272919.1:0-10641 GCA_000699545.1 Podiceps cristatus
GCTCCATCCTGGCTAAAACCAGGACACCATTGCAATACTTTCCTCCATTTTCCTTCCTTCATCTTCTCTTGGTTCTTTTATCTGTAGTTACCACATTGCCCTGCGTGAGATTTACACCCAAATCCTATCTTTTCCAAACATAGCAAAGGAAAACATTATGTGTTGAGGTTGTTATTTGCGGAGGACTTAAAGGAACATGCTGAGAAATGGAACAGTTTTCAGAAGCTTGAAAGGGGAGAGGAATATGCAGGAGAGAAGGAAGGATCAAAGTAACGAGAAGGAGATATATATATATATATAGGTGAGAAAGGTACAGGGATGAAAGAGGAACTGGTTAGTACAAAATATGTCATTCTTCACTAGCAACAGAAATTTCCCTGTTGCTTTCCTTAAGAAGCTGTTCTGGCTCCTGCAGTCCTGAGATTCAGCTGGTTGTGACCTAGGAGTTTCCTTCCCACCCAGATGGAAATGATGGGACTGAGATTCCTCAGTAGAGATGGTGGTGACTCAAAGGGAAGGTGAGTTATAAAAACTTCTCTCTTTATGTAATTGTAAGATTTGCAGCACAGAAAACCATGAGTCTCTCTGTGCAGATTGAATTCAGCACAAAGACCACATGATGTTTCCCTGAAGTGATGATCTACACCAGAAATCCAAAAAGATGGGCAGAAAAGGAAAGGTTGAGGAACTGGAGAAAGAAAAATGTAGAGAGGAGAGAAGAAGTAATCCACTAGAAATGGAAAAAAAACATTAATAAAATAAGTGCTATAAAGAGATTTTTTTTGCTATGCATTACTCAAGAAACATATTTCTCTGACCTACTGGAAAAGCAATGTCATTTCTGGATGGCAGTGATGTTCTACCTGAATCAACCTGGTATGTACTATAACCCCTATCTTGAGAAATACCATGTGAGGAAGTGACGTAGACTTGGAAAAAGAAGTCATAAAACCCATTCTTTCCACTTAGTTTTTTATTGAATGGAATAAGTCTCACTGTCTCTTCCTGGCTCAGTCAGATAAGCATTCAACTGAAATTATGTTATTTTGCAGACCTGACTCTCAACAGAAGCTGATCTCCTCATGGGCAAATGGCCCATGAGGAAATAAACCACAAGCACCGAACAGTGATAAAAGGGAGAAAGAGGACTCAATGGAAGACAGTGAAATAAGTAATCACATCCCATTTGAGGAATTATCAGCAAGGAAGATATTTTCTACCAGGTGAATAGCCTAGCCTGCTATTTTAGTAATTACATGGTAGCAGCATTTTTTATAAATTTCAGTGGAAAGGACAGAGGGAAAACGTGGATCCACTTTTCCACTTAGATGTAGAAGGGTGGACTTACAGAGGTCCTCCAGTTCTAGGTATGACAGACAGACAGATACAGTCTTTACTGTCATGATAGGAAATGCCTCTAGAACCAAGAGTCTTTCAAGAAAAAGAAAGAGTCATTATATGTCAACTTAAATTTCCCCACAGACGTACGTAACTTACTAGTTTGTTTTTTCCTCTGCTGTATTAAGAGATCCAGTTCATGAGGCGCTGGGGAAGAGAGGAGAGAGATTCTTATTTCTTCTTTTCCTACTGTTTCTCTTCTTCAACAGTTCATAACAGAAGAGAAAATAGTTACTTCAGTGGGAATCAGGGGGCAATAGCTGTTTCTGAGCACATTTCTGTGTTTTATATGGATCCTTAAATGAAAAAACTCAATAGAATAAACTCACTTAAAAGAGATGCAGGACTCTCCCCCAAAACTTTGCTAGATCATACTGAGTGGCAGTTATGCAGAGGCTAAATGCATGTCTTTATAAAGGGGTTAGTCTTTTATAAAATACTTTTCTTAAAAATGTAGCCTGGACTGAAAATAAGGTGGAGTGAGAGGAAAAGAGGTTTTGTGTATGTATGCATGTATATAAAATAAAAGATAAAGTAAATACAAATGAATTGGGGCCTATTTGTGGAATTTTTTATTGTTTAAAATAATAAAAATGAAGCCCTTATGCCTGAGGGAAAAAATAATTAAATGCAGCTTTTCGCAGCAATAACCACACAGATCAAATACCCATGTAGATCAGGGCCACTATATATTATTAGAATGGTCAAGTCAGCTGTACAGTGCCTATGGCTTCCCTCATATGCCTACCAAGAAATAGGGGGAATATGAATGGTGTCATAAAGTGAGTAAAGTGAAGAAATAAAAAGCAACTATTTCCAGGTTTTGGAGAGACAAAATAAAGATTTCTTGCACAACTCTAATATGTCTTGGGGAAAAAATCCTCTTGAAACCACAGATTTTTTTTCCTCAGAAACCTTTTACTAAAAATAATAATAATAAAATAATAATAAAAAAGAGCATTCCTAAGTCTGGAAAAAAATATTTAACCTTTCTAAACATAAATCATCATCTCCCCCCACCTCGTTCCTCCAGCACAGAGCACCTGCTTTTGCTTTGTCCAGCTCTGGCTGCATATTAAAGCTACTAAGTTTTCCTAGTGAAGGAATGTGTCTTCTCTGCAAACTGCCCTGCAGTCAGCACTGGGTTTGGAAGAGAAACCCAGTCTCTGAGAATCTCCAGAGGGCAAATCGATTTCCTAAATTGCATACATCTAAGTAGTGGAATTGCTTTAAAATCCAAGTTGGTTTTTGTGTTTGGTTGGTTGGTTGGTTGGTTTGTTTTTTCTCTACTGCAAGTTGCATTGAGTAACCTCCTCACCCCTTCAGTGTTAGTTTGCAGGAGGGACACACCACTGGAAGTGGAGCAGCAATGGTGAGGCCAGTGGGGCGAGCAGTGATGAGACAGAATTTCTCACTGCCACCTAGCCACCTCTCTTCCCATCTAAGCCCAGCAGAGGGACAGGCAAGAAAGGCAAGGGTACAAAACAGAGGAGCATCTCAGAGTGGTGACTGAAAACTGTCCATTCCTCTCTCAAAGCATAGAAACTTCAGATGCAGCCTGCATCCAAAGCAGTACTTTCCCATTTCCTTTTAAATAAACTGAAAAATATGAGCATGCTGCCATTGCCAATGGCACATTTCTGCTGCCTACAAGACCAGAGGGAGCTTAATGAAATTTGTTATTCCTATAGCTCTGTGCTGTCTATAAAATCTGCCTGCATCCAGGCTAAAGGTGATTTTTTGGTTGAACTATTCCAGAATTGCTATCGTGCTTGAACATCACAGGTTTTCTCATGCCCTATATCCTACAGACAAGCCTGAGACCCCACATCTTTCCAGTCCACCCATCTCCCAGAGAGGAAGATATGGCAACAAACACAGAGTCCAGGAAGTAGAGTTTGCTCTTTTCTTTCTTGATGTTTATACAGATCTGCTCATGAATTTCTCCAGTACTTTTTATTTTGTAGTGTTTAATTACAGAAAGGAGAAACACCAGCTGTTTTTTACTCTGTTGTACCTTTTCATACACACAATTTTGTTATTCAAATCAAGAGCAGAGCTCTGGAGCACAACTCTCTCCATCCTCCTTTAGCTTTGTAATGGACCATTTTCCTTCTCTTCACCTCCTAAGCCACTCTCCTATAACACGAGTGTCATGCTCCACCCCAGAGTTGCCTGCTAGCAATACATGGAATGCAGGTGCCCTAATATGAACAATATTTCAAAGCTCCTGGCTATGAAGTTTATATTTAAGTGACATGATCGACTACAGTAACTGAGTGATAAATTTCTGTTAGTTTAATTACACTAGATCTCTTTTTTTGTTGTTGTTTTTTTTTTTTTCTTCCCTGCCTTTTATTCCACTTCAGGAAAGCACATAAGCTAATAAATAACAACCTGACTAGATTTATTGTTTTCACCAGGGCTACACATGTGCATGAAATTTAACATATGCTGAAGCACTTAGCTAAAGTAGCTTTTATGGCAAAATCATAATTACTGTCAGAACCCTGTGTTTGACTTAGAAGTGTGTATTTTTAACTATGAATCTTTTACTTGAGGGTTAGTTTTTTCTAGGGGAAAGGACAAATATCTCTGTAATTTCTAAACACATTTCATGTCTGCCCACCAACAAAAAGCAGAGTTTGATTGGAGAAAATTCTTTTAAGTAGGTATTTCCTCACCTGCAACCTCTCAAATTGCTGCTGTACAAAGTAGGCAGACACCTGACAGCTCAGCACATTCATGCATTCACCTTTTTCCACTGCTGTGTAGTAGTATCAAGACATGTTGTCCTGTCAGATGTGCACCTGCTGAGTCAAATACATCACCCCAATGCCAACTGATATTGTGATCAAGAAAAGGTCTACAAAAAATGCAAATGGAGAAAAAATACCAAAAACATATAGTGGCATATACCTCTGAGAATGTACAGGATCATACACTCCCATAGGTCACTACTGTTTACTTACAAGAAAAGTTAAAGTTCTAAGAAAATCCCTCGTTCTATGTGCCTTTCTGTGTGATACTATTCAGTGTGTTGGTGCTCAAGTTTCCTTATATGTATAAAATAAATATAAAAGAGGGGAGAATCTTGCCCAGCTAAAGTTAATAAGACAACTGCCAAACTGCCATGCATTGCAGTACAGCTAGGAATGCAAGCAATGTTCATAATAGGAATGCAAAGTAATTTCTAAAGTTGACAGTGCTATTCTACTCTTACAAGTTAAAAGGCATAAGCTACATCATGGGTTCTTCATTGCTTTTAAGCAATAGTGTTAAAAAAGAGAATTGGTAAAACCAACAAGAAGAGTAACGGCATCTGACTGAACTTCTTTGCTGTTTGCGTTCATTAATGCATGTGCTTTATCAAGCCTGAAGTTCAAGTCTCTTTATTTATGCTGTGTTGTGTATTACATTTATACCACCTGAACTTTAGTTCTTATATTCTGCAAGCTAATAGCAATGATGTCATTACACATTTCCTTTGTGCTTTTATGTACAGATTGCAAAAATTTCTGCTATATTCTTCAGTTTCAGTTGGTCACATAATATTCTCATCCCATAGTCTCTTTATATACTTAGTAAGTGAAATAGCAGATTAAGATTTCTCATACTGTAAGGTCTTCTGAGACTTATTTACTACGAGCATTTTCAAGAAAACAAAGAAAAGGAAAACAAACTCTTGTTTGATCTTTTACCCAGACGTATTTTTCCCAACCAGACTCCAAATGTTTTATGACTGTTGTGTCAGCCCATCACTTTGCTTTGTGGGTAATTAAGTCATTACAATAACATGTTATGTTACCATACACCAAGGCAAAAATGCCCAACTTCTATCAAGAAACAGTAAAAGGCCAGATGTTTCTAAGAGTTCAAGTAGAAGGACAGAACTATCACTAATCACTGGATTTGTTTGTGTAGCAGAAAGTGAACCCATGAAGTCAATGCAAAACTTCCTATATAGTTAATCCAACTCCATAAATTAAACTACAGCTTATCTTGCAAAACTAAAGTGACAGTTTGTTTGGTTTGGTTGTTTTTTGTTTTTTTTTTCCCCTTGAATTCCTCATGACTTTATCTTTCTTTTTTGGGGGGGGGGGAGGGGGGGGATGGGGGTGTGAGGGGTTGAAGCTAGGCAGAGATCAGAACTATCTGTGGCTTTCAAGTCACTAACATCGCATCTGTGTACTGCCAGATCACTGAGACATACATATTCAATGAAAAATCAATCCTGGACACACAATCAATTGTGTTTCAGCCCAAGTACTCAGGACACAGGATACAGATTGCATGCCAGCTTTATGCTTTTAAGTCAACAGTGTGCCAGCTGTGGGAGACAGATGATATTTGTTTTGGCATAAAACTTGAATGATTTAGACAGTCAATGGTTGATTCAACGTGAAACTTGGAAGGACAAAGTTAACAGACTGACCGGTTTTTGATTCTTTTGAATCAGAAAAATGAACCCATACCAGGTTGTTACTTTGCATCCTGTGGTGTCAGCATTTATTAATTAGAAACCCTATGGACAGCTTATCACTGGCCAGAAATCTCGTGAATTCCAAACAGAACAAGGAGTGAAACAACCGAGCTTTGGAGTACTGGTTCTACCACCTAGGAGGTAGAACTCAGCAAGTCTTTTTGGAAACTCATGAGACATGAGCTCTCACTCATTTCCACTGTAGTTTAGAATGAAATTGCAACACAGACTCCAACATTGAACTATATTTGTGTTCCTGTTTAATTAATCTTTTAAATGATACGTTATGATGTTGGGCAAAGAACATCGAAGATGTAGTAGCGTGAATTCTAAATATCATAGTGAAATATCGCAAAATAAAATTGACTTCTACATTGTTGATAATAGATATGTGTGTTTACACTATGGAAAAAATTTATCCTAGATCCTCAAGTACTTTCAATTAAGTTCTGTAGAACTTATAAAACAGACTAACATGCTAAATGATGATAAATAAATATCTTAAATATAAACAGGAGAAGAGAAGAAAGGGGTTGCTCTGAGAGCAGCTGCGTCTCAAAAAGGTGCAATAGTTCCCAAGCCAGAGCTCCAAAATCATTGCTCAGAAGTAATTTCTGTACAAACGTGTATCTGGTTACTAATGCACAGTATTTTCCTATGACTAAAAGATATTTATTTCTTTAGTTTATTTTATGCAGTAAATAATTCCATGTGGAATGAAATATTAAATTTCCAAACTTACAATTGATTCAATCTACTGCATTTTTTTTTCAAGAATAGAGGATGTTAAAGTTATGAACATTCTTATTTTTCCTAGATGTGTTTTTTATTGATTAGTGGAAGGAAGACACGTTTTGCTTTCACTCAGGTAATGTGAAAAAGCCAGTGACACCTGGATGGTAGTAGCTCCTCTGATTTCAGGTAGAAGAGTGTTTTTCACTTTTATCAATTGCTGCTCTTCTCAGTTGCAAAGTAAGCTTTGATGACAGGCAAAAGCTCTTGAATGACAGTTGCCTTTGGGTATGAATGTAGCAGAAACTGGTAGTCACTGCTACCCATGGGGAAAATAGCTTTTCCCTAGCAGCTGGACTGCTGTTTCTGATTTCTGACCACATCAAAGACTCCTGTAATCTAGTAGCAGGTGCTATTGGGGGAGCTCAGATTTTGTCTTCTTGTGTGATAGGATGTCCCAGTTTCACAGACATTCGACTGGAGCAGGAGCTGTGAATTCTAAGCCCAGTTCTTGATGACCTCAGAAGCATACCTCCACTTTTTTCTTTTTTTTTTTCTCATATTATACACTGGACACAACAATACCGTTAGTGGAACCATAATGCTCAAGCAAGGCAGTGGGTTTTGGTTTGTATGCAGATGATTTCATTGGTGAGGTGTCCCTCTTGTTCCTACTTCACCTGTGTTGTCATCTTCCCCTTAATAACTGAAATCTTGTCCAAATGGGTCGCTAATGCTGTAAGGCAGTTAGCAATGGCTGGAGTAGGAAGCTAAAGACCAAGCAGCAGCAAGGTCTTGCAGTGCACAGCGACCAGAGTTTTGACCAATATATCGGGAGAAGATTGAAAGGCACATGGAGAATGTTACCTCCAGCCTCCTCTGTCCATAAGAACGAGATGATCCCAGGTTTCTCTGCATGCCCACATGCCCTGGCTCTCCAGCTAGAATCTTAAGAGTAGGAAGACAGAGTAAGTCAGCAAATCAGTATCAGATTCAGATGAGCCAATAGCACAAGAACTTCCTGAGGGTTGACCTTAAGTGACCAACGGTCTTTTCCTTTCCATGTTCATTTGGTGGCTATTGCAGTGTGGTGATAATTAGCTTTGCCTTGTGGATGGAGCTTACCCACAGACTACTGCTTAAGGAGCCCTGCCCATAGCACTCAGCTATGTGAAACTGCCTGTCTTGCACATTGTACCTATATTTATCTCACTCTTTGCCAATCGTAGAATCATGAAACTGTTTAGGTTGGAAAAGACCTTTAAGGTCACGAAGTCCAACCATTAACCTAGCACTGCCAAGTCCCAAGCACTAAACCATGTCCCTAAGCACCACATCTACACCTCCTTTAAGTACCTCCAGGGATGGTGGCTCAACTACTTCCCTGGGCAGCCTATTCCAGTGCCTGACAGCCCTTTCAGTGAAGAAATGTTTCCTAATATCCAATGTAAATGTCCCCTGGTGTAACTTGAGGCCATTTCCTCTTGCCTGTTGCTTGTTACTTGGGAGAAGAGACCCACACCCACCTCACTGCAGCCTCCTTTCAGGTAGTTGTAGAGAGTGGTAAGGTCTCCCCTCAGCCTCCTTTTCTCCAAACTAAAGAACCCCACTTCCTTCAGCTGCTTCTCATGGGACTTGTGCTCTAAACCTTTCACCAGCTTGGTTGCCCTTCTCTGCACACACTCCAGTGCCTCAATGTCCTTCTTGTACTGAGGGGCCCAAAACAAAACACAGCACTCGAGGTGCCGCCTCACCAGTGCCGAGTGAGTACAGGGGGACGATCACTTCCCCGGTCCTACTGGCCACATTATTTTTGATACAAGCCAGGATGCCATTGGCTGTCTTGGCCACCTGGGCACACTGCCAGCTCATACTCAGCTGGCTGTTGACCAACACCCCTAGGTCCTTTTCCGCTGGGCAGCTTTCCTGCTACTCTTCCCCAAGCCTGTAGCATTGAGTAGGGTTGTTGTGACTCAAGTGCAGGACTCGGCAGTTAGCCTTGTTCAACCTCAAATAACTGGCCTTGGTACATCAACCCAGCCTGTCCAGATCCCTCTGTAGAGCCTTCCTTCCCTCAAGCAGATCAACACACCTACCCAGCTTGGTGTCATCTACAAACTTACTGAAGGTGCACTCAATCCCTTCGTCCAGATCGTTGATAAAGATGTTAAACAAAATTGGCCCCAATACTGAGCCCTGGGGAACACCACTTGTGATCAGCTACCAGATGGATTTAACTCCATTCACCACAACTCTCTGGGCCCAGCCATCCAGACAGTTTTTTACCCAGCTCAGAGTACAGCCATCGAAGCCATGAGTAGTCAGTTTCTCCAGGAGGATGCTGTGGGAAATGGTGTCAAAGGCTTTACTAAAGTCTAGGTAGACATCATCCACAACCTTTCCTTCATCCACTAAGCAGGTCACCTTGTCACAGGAGATCAGGTTAGTCAAGCAGGACCTGCCTTTCATAAACCTATGCTGAGTGGGCATGGGTTTGGCCTGATTGTCCTGTACATGCCATATGATGGAACTCAAGATGATCCACTCCATTGGCACAGAGGTCGGACTGACAGGCCTGTAGTTCCCCAGATCCTCCTTCTGTCCCTTCTTGTAGATAGGTGTCACATTTGCCAAACTCCAGTCAACAGGCACCTCCCCAGTGAGCCAGGTCTGCTGATAAATGATGGACAGTGGGGTGAGCACTGCCGCCAGCTCCCTCAGTACCCTTGGGTGGATCCCATCTGGCCCCATAGGCTTGCATGTGTCTAAGTGGTGTAGCAGGTCACTGACTTTTCTAGCCAGAGAATAGCTGGTCTTACTATTAAAGGCTGAGGCAAAGAAGGCATTAAGCAGCTCAGCCATTCCCTCATCGTTTGTCACTGTTTCCCCTCACATCCCATAAAGGAGAGAGATTCTCTTCACCCTCCTTTTGTTGCTGATGTATTTATAGAAACATTTTTTATTGCCTTTCACAACAGTAGACAAATTAGGTTCTAGTTGGGCTTTGGCCCTTCTAATTTGCTCCCTGCATAACCTCACAACATCCCTATAGTCCTCCTGAGTTGCCTGCAACTTCTTCCAAAGGTCATAGAGTCTCCTCTTTTTCCCGAGTTGCAGTCAAAGCTCTCTCTTTGGCCAGGTTGGTCTAGGCTGGTGTTCTTCCCCACCGGCTCATCTTTTGGCACATGGGGACGGCCTGATCCTGGGCCTTTAAGATTCCTTTCTTGAAGAATGTCCAGTCTTCCTGGACCTCTCTGCCCTTCAGGGCTGCCTCCCAAGGCACTCTGTCCACCGGTCTCCTAAACAGGCCAAAGTCTGCCCTCTGGATGTCCAAGGTAGCAGTTCTGCTGACCCCACTCTTCACTTGTCCAAGAATTGAAAAGGCTATCATTTCATGATCACTATGCCCAAGACATACTCCAGCCATCACATCACCCACAAGTCCTTCTCTGTTCACAAACAACAGGTCCAGCAGGGCACGTTCCCTAGTTTTCTCACTCACCGGCTGTGTCGGGAAGTTCTCTTCCACATGCTCCAGGAACCTCCTAGATTGGGTCCTCTCTGCTGTATTTTATTTCCAGCAGGCATCTGGTAAGTTGAAGTTCCCCATGAGAACAAGGACAAGCAATTGTGAGACTTCTCCTAGCTGCTTACAGAATATTTCATCTGCGTCTTCATCCTGGTTGGGTGGTCTATCACAGACTCCACCATGGTATCTGCCTTGTTGTCCTTCCCCCTGATTCTTACCCATAAACAACCCTATCATCACCATCATTAAGCTCTAGACAATCAAAACACTCCCTAACATACAGGGTGACCCCTCTGCTTCTCCTTCCTCATCTATCCCCTCTGAAGAGTTTATAGCCAACCATTGCAGCACTCCAGTTGTATAAGTAGTCCCACCATGTTTCTGTGATGGCAATTATATCACAGCTTTCCTGCTTTCCTGCTGTACAACGGCTTCCAGCTCCTCCTGTTTGTTGCCCGTGCTGCATGCATTGGTGTAGATGCACTTCCACTGGGCTGTT
>JMFS01072454.1:0-18328 GCA_000699545.1 Podiceps cristatus
GGGGGGAGTGGATGTGACAAAGAGCTGGAGCCTTTGGGACAACATCTGGAGGCCCAGTGGGATTGCCCATAGTTCCTAAAAAGATGCTAAGTGACTATGAAGCAGTAGGCAACTGGTTTATACCCTGTGTAAGCTCCCATGATGGCCAACAAAGAGCTTGAATCATTTCCCAACATTTGGTGTCATCAGAGATGCTCTGGAATGAGTGCCCGAGGCAGCTGCAAAGCATGGGCAGGCATCACACGGGACTGATGAGTGCCAAACATTGGTGATGAGTGTCACACACCAGGACACAAGTGACCTGGAAGGGCATCTAGAGATCAGGCAGGATGCCTCAGAGCTGCCCAAATGGCACTGGACATCTACAAGTGAGCAACTGCTTTCAGCTTGGAAGTAAATCACACCTCATTGACGTAGAGAGACCTATTCAGCTCACTAAAGTTAAAGTCACATTTGCTGAACTGAACAGCTCTCCATATGCATTACCTGTATCCTCACTGTCTGTGGAGGTTAAGGATCTTGTTCACAAGGTGGACCTTGTAGTTTCACCTACATTTTTAGGTGTCTGGAGCTGGAATGTAGTATGACACTTAATATATTTTATTTTTAAAAAATACTGGCTTATATGTCAGATGCCAGCAGGACTGTGGACTGTAGCTTTAAAAATTCCTGGAGCTCCTTCAGAAAGTGCCTACAATCCCAAATATGGCTGTTTTATCCAGGTACACTCAATCCCCCTGTTTTACATATGAATCCTGGATACCCCAGCTGGACAAGTGCTTCTAGGAAGGCTGGCACCTGAAGGTTAGATGCTACAGTGTGCTGCCCTGCAATACTCAAGTGCCTGTGGTAGATCTGAATGTCTGTCTGTATTTAGGACCCTAAGTAGCTTTGTAATTTCTTCCCTGATGGGTTTAAAGGAATAGACAAGAGATAAAGCTGAGCTTCATTGTTCCCAAATTGTGTAAACCACAGATGCTTCCTGTTTAATAAAAGGTACCACTTGATGTTGGCTTCCTGTGGTCCTTTTTATTAAATGTTACTTTTCAATGCACCCTATGAGAGAATAATAATAAGCTCTGCCACACTTGCTGCACAGAACCCATTAAAAATATCATCTATCCTTGCCCTGTGAAAATGTGCCCCCTGAGAGGTGGTATGAACATTGATTTTCACAAAATAAAGAAGAAAATCACCAGCCAAAGAAGCTTCATATTTTACCTTATGTTAAAAAAAAAAAAAAAAAAAAGAGAGAGAGAGAGAGAGAAATGAACCAAGCAAGTCTAAATTTCAGAGGTCACATGCACCACTGTGGTTCTTTGGCTGCCCAGTTGAAAAGTTTGGTGATTACTGAAGTAACCTGACTGATACTTGTCCAACCAAAAATTCAAATGCCTATTTGAATGCTCTCTGATTTCATAAAATGGGACCCAAAGTTGTCCTCCCTCATATTTTGAACAGAAACTCAGAAACTATTCAGAGAGTCACCTCAAAAAAATTTAGTCCAGAGCACATCAAATGTCACCTTCTAGTGACTCTGAACTGGCCTAGGAGAAGGGTGAAAGTCTGTCTTTGTTCCTGTGACTGATCTGGTGAATAACACTGGGAAAAACTGCCTCCTCCTGGTGCTGCTCAGTCCGTGGTTACAGTGAACAGTGTTGTGTTTGGCTGCAAAGCGCCAGGTTCAGCTCCAGGATTTACAAGTGTTGTTAGACTATTTCCGACACAAGCCATGGGACCAGAGTCACAGCAGAGTTAACATGACAGCTACACACAGCAGCAAACAGGTAAAAAAAGGTGAAGAGTTTTGAACAGTGGTTTTGGTCTGCTTCATTCCACAGCAACGACAACCATTAAAAATGTTGAAAAGCCCCATTACTAATGCAGGAAAGGAAGAAAATGAAAATGGTTAAGGCTCTGTTGATAAAAGGTATTAAGGAAGGCTTTTACTTTAATGATATCCTTAATCCTTTTCTTTTTCACTGAGAAGTTTTATAAGAAAAACTCTTGTATGACTGCATTTTAGACTGTATTTGAAAAGACTAATTCCTTGCTTTCAGAGGGAAAAAATATTCGAGACAGAGTAGAGGTCCAGTTGCTGCTGCTAAACCTGCTTCTGTTGGAGCCGGGCAAGATCAACACCCAGGGTCAGAGGGAGCAGTGGAGCTGTGGCTCTTGTCTCCGGTGCAACCTGCTGCTTGCAGGGCCGCTGCCGGCGGCAGCCCACGCTGCCAGCAGCTCCATCATCACCGCACCGATGCCGGTGCTGTCCCTGTACCAACAGCATTCGCTGGCACTGCTGCGCTCCCTGACCTGTCTCGATGAGCTTGATGCCCGTGGCACCACTGCCTGTGCCCGCGCCGCTTCGCAGGACCGTGCTTTCTGAGTCCGGGTTGCTCTGGTGGCACTGAAGGAAGTTAGAGGCTGGCACTAGGTCGCTGCCTGTTTAAGGATGTTATTCGAAGGTGTAGTAGTGCTCGGTGCAAAGACCCCAGAGTAGGCTCTTAATGAGCTCTTCCAGGACTGGAGGCAAAAGCACCACTTGACTGAATTCAGTTTACAAGTCTGTTAATTAACTCAGATGAGGCTAATTAGCACAGCACCGCAGCGCCGTGGCAGTGCTCCTTGCAGGGTCTGTAAGACTTTATTTGTCCAGCCATATACCGTGCGGTGCTGCCTCACTGCAGCTCCATTTTAAAGCTTGAGAACATCTCCCTGTTTGGCAGGGACCAGGGAACCTTGGGCACCTCGGAGCGGCTGAGCCCATGCAGCAGGCAGGCACCTGCCGTACTCGCAGGCCAAGAGCTCACGCTTCTCCTGCATCTACCCCCAGGCCAGTCACACCCACTGTGCTACAGCCAGTTTGATCTAAAAGCCTGAGATGGATTTTGCTGTCTTGAAAACTGCTAAGTACAGGCCATTCACAGAAGAGCTCAGACCTCTCAGATCAATCCTTCTCTGTATGTGCACAAGGACAGACATCAATAAACACAGGTTGTGTTGTTCCATGCTGAAAGAGTTAACTGCTTTTCAGCTGATTCTAGCGTCTCCATTTATAGGTAGTGACTTATGTTTGCCTGAGTTGTCAGACACTGTGTCATTCCTGTATTAGTCATAATTTAGTTATATGTTTCTGCATAGTTTTAATATATGTCAAATATGATTCATCTGAGATGCTACTTTTACTATCACACAGCATTCACCCAACTGATAATGCAGATCTTGGGAGATCCTTAGAATAGGAAACATTAAAGCACCAGAAGAAAAAAAAAAAAAAAAAAAAAAAGTGGGAAAAACACACACCAAGACTGTGAAGGTGAAGGCTGTGATTAAAAAAGGACAAAAAAGTGCAAATGAGCAGGTGCTATGTGTGCAACTCAAGCATTTTAGCCAACAGTCAGTCACCTGGGGTCCCTCAATATTAACCTGCGGATACCTTCACAGAGAGAATCATTGCAATTCAGGACAGGCATCTGAAATAAATAAAGAAAAATTGCCCTCTTGAGATACCCTTTCTCTCTCTTTTTTACAATAAAGTGAGTCTAGACAGCTAGTTACATTTTCAGAAGTCGAGTTCAGCTGATAAACCCGACTTACGCTAACTCAAAATGGAAAGAACAGTGACATAGGTTAAATCCCAGTCCTCTCTTAGGCTTTCTTGAACGTTTAGAAGCTGTGAACAAATAACACACATGCTGCTCAAACACCCTTTGCTTCTCCCACTAACTGGCACACTTGGAGGAGGCACAGGTGGAGCAGCCACCCGTAATACTGCTGCTGAACAAACCAAGCCTGAGTCTTTCAGGGGATGCATGAGGTGGGAACCTCATGAAGTTCAACAAGGCCAAGTGCAAGGTCCTGCACCCGGGTTGGGGCAATCCCCAGTATCAATACAGGCTGGGGGATGAACAGACTGAGAACTGCACTGTGGAGAAGGACTGGTGGTTGAAAAATTGGGCATGAGCAACTGAAAGAGGGTAGATTTATACTGGACATAAGAAAGAATTTTTACAATGAGGGTGGTGAGACACCGGAACCGGTTGCCCAAAGAAGTTGTAGATGCCCCATCATTGGAAGTGTTCGAGGTCAGGTTGGACAGGGCTTTGAGCAACTTGATCTAGTGAAAGAGGTTGCTGCCCATGGCAGAAGTGTTGGACAAGGTGATCTTTAAAGGTCCCTTTCAACCCAAACCATTTTGTGATTCTATGCGGAGATGCAGAGTCTCCCACCTCAGTGATGTACGACTGATTTCAGAGACACCAGGGATACCCAAGGATGCAAATTCCCTGCTTCGCCAGCAGAACAAGGCATTAGCTGTTTAAAGCATCGCTGATCATCTCAAAGCATCACTTGACAGTTATCCTATGCAACAAATTCTTCAGTTGCCGCTATGTGGTGTGTACAGAGCTGCCAGAGGCAGACAATGGTCAACCATTTAATACAGGAGTTTTCTGAAGGCCAAGCACAGTCACAGCTCCTGAACAATTTGCAAATATTATTAAGCCTTCCTCCACCTCTGCTGCCACAGGGATGAACTTTCTATGGGAATGGCCAGAGCATGCCTCAGTCGGGGATATTTCACCAACAGCAAGAAAGACAGCACAATACCCATGTAAAGAAATAGCAGAGGGGCAAAATAAAAATCTGTCTAGCTAGATTAGTAGATAGATACAAGTCAGTTCAAAAGCTTTCTCTCTGATTTCATAGAAGGACTATTAATATACCTGTGAGTGCACAGAGCAGTGGGATTACAGATGCCCTTCTTTCTGTCCAAGTGAAAGTTGAATTCCTGATGCAAAGTGTGATGCTCCAGCAGGAGACTCTGAAAAAGCCCCACTCCTAACATTCAATACCCAAACATATAAGCACTGTGGATTCAAGTTCCCATATTGACCCAGACAACACCGAGATTCTCTCAAGCTGAGACTTCATCAGTAAGCCACAATGGGGGTGGGGGAGGGTGGTAAGGATCCAGGCATGAACACCTGAAATGGCTGGTAACACTGATCTGTTTCAGTGGGAAGATTTGGTGGGCAAATATGTGTGGAAATGTTAACTTATAACTAATTTCTTTCTTGGTGGGTCCGCGATGCCCATTTGTTTAGAATAAAGCCCAAAGGCTCTCTTTAGAAATGGACTATCTGTGACAGCTCTGCTGAAAAACTGTACCATGACTAGAGCCATTAATCACAGTGTGACTGTAACACCTTAAGATGAAATCAATCCAAAATAATTGAAGCCTTTCTAAAGATCTGACTCAGGTTCTTGCATTGATTCTGGTCATGTCCAGCTGAGATCAGGTGAGGGAATGATGACTTAGTCAATTTATATACTTATTCTCTAAGGCAGCTCGGAAAAAAAGTATACATGCCGCTAATTATTTATGTTTGAAAATCCTGCTTTTGAATAGAAGTATTTAAAAATTGCACCAGCAATAATAAATTAAAATCTTGGTCTTCCTTAATTCAGATAGACTTACAGAGATGTAATTCACAAAGCATGGGACTGAAAGGACTTAGATCACCCACTCCCCAAGGCAGGTTGAGCTGTACTTACGCCAGTCTTGACAGATGTTTAAAGGCTTAGAACTTTTTGTCCTTTTCACAAAAAATATGGAGAAGATCTTATTCTTCTTATCTTTATAGCTAATTTTTTGAAACGTGATCTCATGTCTGCCTTAAGCTATTTCTTTTCTAAACTGAAGAATTCAAATTCGTTGGCAGCCCAGAAGGCCAACTGTATCTTGGGCTGCATCAAGAGCAGCGTGGCCAGCAGGTCGAGGGAGGGGATTCTGCCCCTCTGCTCCGCTCTGGTGAGACCCCACCTGCAGTGCTGCGTCTGCTCTGGGGCCTCGGCACAAGAAGGACAGGGAGATGTTGGAGCGGGGCCAGAGGAGGCTACAAGAATGATCTGAGGGCTGGAGCAGCTCTGCTGTGAGGACAGGCTGAGAGAGTTGGGCTTGTTCAGCCTGGAGAAGAGAAGGCTGCGGGGAGACCTGATTGCGGCCTTCCAGTACTTAAAGGGGCCCTATAGGAAAGAGGGGGAGAATCTTTTCAGTAGGAACAATGGTGACAGGACAAGGGGTAATGGTTTCTAGCTGAAACAGGGTAGGTTTAGATTAGATGTAAGGAAGAAATTCTTTACAATGAGGGTGGTGAAACACTGGAAGGGGTTGCCCAGAGAGGTGGTGGAGGCCCCATCCCTGGAAACATTCAAGCCCAGGTTGGACGGGGCTCTGAGCAACCTGATCTGGGTAATGGTGTCCCTGCTCACTGCAGGGGGGGTTCAGGTTCACCCGGGCCCACTTCTCACAGTCTCATTGAAACAGTATCGGTCCCAGCCTTTAGTTTTTCTTCATTCACAGTGTTTTCTAAATCGCGCTTGCCAAGCACTTCTCTCCAGCTATGCATATTTTATTGAAATTAGCTAATAAACACTGTTCACAGGTCCGCTTACGTATTACCACCATCAAACAGGAAGAATTATTTGATCTCCCTCACACACAATAGCCCTGTTTATACATCCAAGGACACATTTTTTATGACGGTGGCACAACATTACTGCTTGCTTGCCTCGTGTGCAATCCCCAGTGCCATTCACAGAGCTGCTCTCTGGCTGGTTGTTCTCTACTCTGTATTTGTGCAACCTACAGCTCCTGCCTGCGGGTCGCACTCGGTTCTTGCCCTCGAGGAAATGTGCCCCCCTTCAGTTGCATCATTTCTTCAATGGGCCTTGAGTAGCTGGAGTTGGGATCCTACCCTCCCACCACCCTTCCCGGCCGGTGCAGTCCCTCACCCAGGCCACTCAGGAGAATGGTGAAGAACACGGCCCAGAGGAGATGCCTGTGGATTTCCCTTCAATGTGTCCTTCCCACCTAGCAATGAACATTCAATAATCCTTCTCCAAGAAGTTTTCCATCCACCTAAGAGCTGTTGTATATTTTCCTAGTTTGTCTTCCAAAATATTAAATGAGATAGCTATAAAAGCCTTTGTAACTTTGGTTTAATATATGTTTGACAAAAAAAAAAAAAAAAAAAGTTTTCTTTCTCTTATCTTCTAGGTGTTTACACAAGGTTTGCTTCATTGTATTTCAAGTTCTTTCTGAAAATTGAAAGTATCTAAGCTCATAATTCCTGGCTGGGGGAGGGGAGAGGGTTTCCTCTTTTAAAAAAAGGAATTTTTATTGTCTTTTTCCAGTCTTCTGGAAGCTTAACTCATCTCCTTCAGATTTTCAAAAGTAACTACCCACAGTTTTGAAAGTCCTTCAGTCACTTAGAGGATGTATGATAAATTTCTGTGTTCTCTAACTTGTATTTTTTAAGCTAGCCACCTGATAAAAATCAACCTTTTCAGTGAAGACTGTTGCCAAAAAGACAATGAAAACTCTGACCTTCTTACAGTCATCTGCTAATAGCTTTCCCTTTCTACTGAGCGGTAGTCTGATGATTTCCTTGCTTTTTTTCTTCTCAGCAAATTCACTTTCTAAAAACCTTTCTTGTCATTCTTTGTGCATGTTTTGCTTTTTCCCCCTTTACCTTATGTTCATCTATTCATATTTTGCTTAAATTTCTTGTTTAATTTAGGGGCGAGGGGAGGGAAGGGAGAGATACTTTCTTTCTATACTTGTGATTGGTGAAGGACAGATGATTGTCAGGCTTCTCTTATACCACTTCCAGGATGTGGACTAAACTGCTGTGCGGTAATATCCTTGTTAAAAATTTGGGTCATATGTACGAAGCTTCAACAGGCTGATATGGCTACTTCTACATAACATTAACTGAATATTTTTGTTGGATTTACTTTTATCACTGTAGAAAAGCACAATACTCCAGCACACTGCATGCAGCCGAAAACTACACTGAGATTATCTATGGGATAAAACAACACATAGGTACAGTAGATACATGGGAGTGATGACATTACAAAAAGCATACATGACTTCTGAAATGGGCAGTGATGTATTACCACTCACCCAGGAACAGGTCTCACCTTGGAAATAACAACTAACTGAGTTGATTCAATCAGTGATTTAAGGCACCCATAATTCCACCATCATTTGTGCACTCCTAAATAACAGAAAAACATTTGGTCTGGGAAAAAAAAAAAAAAAAATCACAGCTCTATTTAATTATCTAGAGTACACAGTCCAGAGGTTTATGCTGGCAGCAGCGTGAGGAATGTTACAGACATCATGCAAGTTAACATACTCAACAAGGTCATTTAACATGCTCTTAGCTACTCTAGAACTGTTGGTCCAGAAAGTACATGTGAAAGTAAAATTTGTGCTTAAAGAACTGCTTTTTAACTAGCGCAAAATTCATCCAGAAAGCCTTCCTTTGCAGCGAAAACAAGAGCCACATCCTCACAGAACTCAGGGGACCCCCGAGTAAGCCCATGAGGAGAGCAAAGAGCATTATTGGAGTATTACTGGTGAGAACACAACAGGCTGTTCCTCTCTGTAGTGATTTCAAATTTGCCTTTAAGGCTATATAAAAGGAAGGATTTTTAAACTTAATCTACACTCAAGAGTGGTTTGGTTTTGTCAGTTTATGGACAACATATCTTTAAGGCTGATGAGGTCCAAAGCTGTTTGTGAGGCAAGAATGAAGATAATGAACGAAGAGGGTTATGCGGGTAAAAGGGGGCTAACAAGTGATATTAGGAAGCGAAGTCCATACTCCGTAGTTGTCAGCTGCTTTCCAAAGGCATTAGTGAAAATAACTAAGAGGTACCTGGCCCCAGGGAGACTCCTGTGAAGTCAGTCATACTCAGTACATCCTTCCCATTCAACTCTGCTCTCTAGGAGAACATTTTACTGTAACAGGGCAACGCCTCTGTATGCTTTTTCATATTTATGGAGGGATGGATATATATGTATGTGAATGGTATAGACAGACAGGTACTTCTCTGCCTATGTCTGCTCCAAGCTGGCCAGACACAAAATAGCTCTGACACAAAGGTCCTATGATGTTATGCAGAATCCATGTCAACAACACCAATTGGCTCAGGCTAAAAACTGTACACAGCATCTAGATGGGATCTGGCTCCTTCCTAGATAGCTCAGAGAATGTCAGCTCAGGCTACAGTGAGCTTTAGGCCTTCCCACTGTGTGTAGAGGCTTGGTGGTGTCCTTTCAACTAGGACAGGATCTCCTCATTACCGATCCCTCTGCCTTAGCTACGTCGGCAAGCTGGCACATGTAACCAGCCTCATGCGTTTGTACATAACAAAACCCACAGGCTCCTGGAATCCCACTCCGCAAGGATGGGCTCATCATATACTTCACACTGCATGAACAGCAAAGGTGCAGCCCTCACGTAACCGAATAGAAGCAATATTGTTCCTATTAATGATAATCCAGTTAACTTTTGTTGATGCCATGCCCCCATATCAACCACTTTTAAATGAAGAGGCGAACAGATGGAAAGAGAGCTTCCATTTTGATGCCTGTTTCTTGCATCTTTGTTTCCACATTCATCATTGCCACACAATTGTTGCCAAATTAAACAATTGTTGCTTCTGTTTGTTCATTTGAGCATAAAGACACAGTTCTGTGGCCTTATACAGCTATTTAATTATTCTGAATAAACACAATAAGAGTGTGAGTAACTCCAAAAATGTTGATCAGAACACATAATTTTCACCCTCTTCATTGCTTAATTAATAACGCATTGGGGCAAGGTATAGTGGATATACCAGATAAGCTTCAGGCTTATTTTGTTGTCAGAAATTTCCTTTCCGTCACTTTTTTTTTTTACAGTACTAGTATGTACACATGATTAATTTTAAGTCTTGAGTTGCATCGCAAAGGATACAGGAAAATAGAGTATGAGGGTTCTGAGATTTCTCACAGAGGGGATCAGTCATTTTTAAGGACCTAAGAAGCCTCTTCCAGCTGCACAGTGTCTTGCCAGCCTTGTCCCCCTTCCATCTGTACCTGCACTATCTACATAATATGCACTCTCCTACTTTATCATGCTGAGACAGACCTGCTCAGACAGATGCTGAGCTGATCTGGGGAAAAGCACCTGCCAAATGACTCCTCATGGATTCTGCAAAGGTACACGCAAACACTGCTTATACGTGCAAATTACCCGTGCTATTCAAATAATGGTGACTCGAAGGCCGATCTGTAAATGGTGCTTCTCCTGCGATATACTGCAGGTCAGAAGAGGTGATCTGGGAATCCCCCGTGGCTTTAAATTTGGAAAAAAATCGCAATATCATAGAGTACCATTTGCTGGCCTTCTGTACTGCCAGACATAAAATCGTAGAATGCACAAAATCGTCTGAGGATAAACACCCAAATAGGTTATTGTCTTCCCAAAATGTATTCTGTGGGTTCTGTTACTTCTTAAGTATGTTATTATTCTTTATTAAGAAAATATATCTGGGATGACTTAAAAGTTCAGCTCAGGGATGACTAAACTGTGTTACCAGTCCAGAGGTTAAGAATATGGCTTTTTCTACCCAAAGTTATTGTTGATGGGAAAATATGTTGGACTTGAGTCAAAAACTAAGCCCTTCCTATTTCTGTTGCTGGTGAGTAACCTACACATTCTAGGATTTATGAAGCCACAAATGTTTGGGTTTGGTGGGGGTTTTTGTTTGTTTGGGGTTTTTTATGACACACATTTAAGGAATAATTCTTCAGCATAAGAAGACAAATAAAAAAAAGGTTATCTTCCAAAGTGGTTTCATTTTACATTTTAAATATTCTTATTCTACAATGACTAAAGTTACTCTTGAAATATAATTGCAGGACTTGGTTTCCTACCTTGTTTTCTTTGCTTTGGTATGATCGGAGAAATCATCACCTGGAGAAATTGTCATAATTCGTGTTTCTAGGCTGTAGTATTTGAATTTTAAATGAGTTGAGTTAACCTGTAAAGGCAATGACTGCATTTATTGTGATGTCTTTCATACAGTCTATTCTTTGTATACACTGATAGTTTTGCTGATGAATGTGTTTAGTACGTTGTTTGCCAGATAGCCGTAAGTGAAGCCCCGGAAAAAGGAAGCGCTGTCAAACTGACAATCTGCTTCCTGAAAATGAGATTTTTAAATAGGCTATATGGAGTTTTTTGTTCCATTTGGGAAAATTATTTACCTCTATAAGCATTCTTAATTTAGGGAAGAAGCAAAAATACAGCAAAGAGCTTGTATTTTGTGTTTTGTTCTCCCAGATTGCCTATAATTTTCCTTTTCTTCTTAGATGTTGGAAAAATAAAAGAACACATCTATACACTTTTAAAAGATTCAAGAGATTTCTATGTGTCCAGTGTGAAACAACTAAACTGACTCTGATTTATATATTGAAAAAGGCATTCCTTGCACAATCTACGTAAAAATGGAGTTCCTTTGAAATAAATTGGCTCTCACAAAATGAGGTACTCAGCATTTTAGAAAGCTTGGACTAAATATACCTCTACCCATTAAGGAAAAGTAGGTTTATGCTCTTAGAAAAGATCTTGGGCCTGATCTTGCAAAACCTTCCATGCATAATTAATGTCAACTCTTGCTACCACATGTGTATTATGGGGATCAGAGTTTCATTTGTGTACAAGCTAATTCAAAGACCTTTTTTGCCTTCCCACAACAGAGAGCCAGCGTTATTCTGGAATTAACGATGAGCAATGGGATAGTAAGCAGTGACTCATTTACACTTTGAGTGATCACACTGGTGCACTTGACCTGTACAGCTAAACGAAGCCATACAATTCAACCTAACAGTGTTTAAGTTCAAGCATAATTTTCCTGAATGCTTTATCTGAAAAATGTCTATCAGTTACAGAATGAGTCATCCAAAAGGAGAAAGAACTGCAGAAGTATAAATAATTAACTGCAATATACTTACACAGGAAGACAGAGGCAGCAAAGCCTTTCATGGGAGCCTTAAGGAGACTAGTGATGCAGTGAGCTAGTGCCTGAATGGAGCCCACTGAGCATTACGGCTTTGGTCCTGGAAAGACTTATGCCATGGCCAGCTGCAAACATAAAACACAAGCCTGTGGAAGTCAGTATACATGTCCATACACTTGGAGACAAGCCCCTGCATGTGCCTCCACATGACTATAGGGAGAAAAAGACTATTTTGTTGTGAGGTCATCTGTCCGAGACTCCAAAATCAGGATTCACTTTCCAGCTTTGCCACCAATTTGCTTATGACTTTTTTCTTTTCCTCAGTATCAAAGCTATAAAATCAGAGTAATAGAACTTCCCTAATACATGGGATTCTCGTAATGAAACAAAGAGTGCGAAGAGGCTACGTACAGCAGTAAATACTAAAATGCATTTTAAAAGCAGCTGACAGGAATCTAGTAATCACAAAGTGACTGAATTCTAGGCTATCTTACATTTTTCTCTTGATGTCATAAAAATCATCAAAACTGGATTTAATTTTAGTACATAATATCATTTAAGAGAAGAGCTTTAATAACATACATAATCTGTGTCTGCAAAATAAATCTTGTCTCAGAATACAGTGACAGAGAATTTCGAATACATGCCTTATTTTGGTTTAAAAATGCCTTGATCCTGCAGAACTTTTCAATATATGTTCAAATTGTTAGATGGGAATAATTGTATTGACTTCATATTCCAGACAGCAGTACTTGCAGAACTTCAAATTAACAGTATGAAGATTGTGAACATACTTGGAACCAGTGGCTGAAATGACTTTGTACACACATACATGTTATGTATGTCAGACATGTATGTCAAACTAGAATTTGAGACACGAGTGCTAAAATTTTTCTACATATATGTAAACTTACACTCATGGCATACTAGGATTTTTTTTTTTTTTTTTTCCTTTGGGGGAAATTCCATGTAATATCCTGCTAGTACCTCTAAAACCTGGCTTCATCTGGTACTGGGGCTGTGACCTACTCTAATGGGATTTTTCCCCCAAACATAGACTTAATCACACACATGCAATTTTTGCAAGAAGGAAAGAGGAGGATATTATAAAGAGAATAACTTTTGTTGATGCTTTCCCTATGCTATTTCACTGTAACTACAGAAGCCCAGTGGTGGCAACCACTTTCAGATGCACATCTTCTATTTACTCCAGTACCAACTAAAAACACCAGCTCAGTCATCTACAGCCTATGTTAGACTTGCTGTGTGACTTAATCCTCTACAGGCTTGCAGTGCCAGGAAATCCAGCATGTCCCAACACAGTCGCATTTCCAGGGAGCTCTAATCCTTTGTTGTGCAGTTTCTGGACCTTACGGTGTTTGCAAACTGCTCTCTGTGGGTCCACAGGCACCCGAAGAATTGAACTTTCTTCTTCTTTGTGCTACTTCAACCTTCTCTTCTGCATCCCAACAGCATGTGAAAAGCAGATGCGAGAAAATGGTCCCCATGGAGTTTTCTTGGGCTGCCTACCAGAAGAATTCCTCCCACCAGGGACGATGTAGCCTACAACCAGTAAATTGAGGAAACTACAAACCAGTCTTGGTCGCACTAATGTTTGAAGCAGGTTTGTTTTGTTTTGTTTTGTTTTGTTTTTTTAACTCTCTTGATACTGCACCTTTTTGCTGTGCAGCTCTGTTCTTAATAATAAGCCAGTTACAGCGGTATTAATGTCTTCTGTCTCAGAAGAGGTGTATCTGGTCGAACAATTGTGAAAACCCTGACAGATTTGCAAGAAAAATTATATCATTGTTTGGCTCAGTGGTAGATTTTCTTTGTACAGAAATGGAAATATAAACAAAAGGACTCAAAACTTAGGGAGAAACCAGAGCAAAATGATTCTATGATTCTATGAAAATTTTAACAACATTAAGCATCATCAGGGTAAAAAAAAAAAAAAAAAAAAAACATTACAGGCTACCTGTTCTAGTGCGAAATGACTACAAAGTATAAAAAGTTCATCTACAAAGACATTTTGCATAGCATTTTATATACCAAGCTGCTTCTTATTTTTCTTGGGAGTGGGTTTTTTTAGCGTTTTGTTATTCTTTTTTTTTTTTTTTTTTTTTCTCTTGGCTACTAACAGGAAAGATTTCTGTGGTCATTACTTGAGTTCCCACTATACTGGCGACCCATGCAGGTTGTTAGCCATTTATAAATGTGCAACCCTGAACATTTTGCAAAGTTCATTAATCTTCAGTGCCAAGTAATTAGTGTCAAAGAGACAGCATATTTTTATATGCATGTAATTAATGTAATTATAAATGAGAGGAGTAAGGGAAGGAAAAAGCAGCAAGCAAAGTAAATTAGTTCTGCAGAGGTCTAGGGGATTAACAGTAACCTTTTAGTGCTTGTTCAGGAATATGTGAAGCTTTCTTCTTCAAGAGAACATGAACACAAAAATTAATGAAATAGTAGGAGGGCTTGACAGACTCCAGAGGAAGTTGACTCCGAATTAGTTTGCCAAGTAGAGCACCAAAACAAAAGCTTCTTCAGCTTTGAAGGAATGTAGAAAGCAGAGGACAATACAATCCTCTGCTACATCTCAAATACAGCTTCTGACAACTGTGAATTTGCATTTTAAAACTAATGAAAATATTGTGTCACACCCTGCCCTTTATATTTTCCTGGTGCTGGCCCAGTGAATTATAGGGGATGGATCCAGCAAAGGCCTCTCAGGGATTTCCCATAAGCATGGATATAAAAGCAGCCTTGATACAACTTCCTTTTAGTCATTGGTGTATGAAGGAATTCTCTGAGTAACAAAAGGCAAGGGTGTAAAATCTGCACACAATGGACAATTGCGTAAAGATTAATGTCCTGTTGCTGCAGGTAGATGATATTTTAGAACTGGTCTAACCTAACTTTGGATGGAGAAAGGGTTTAACTAGATCATTTGTTTAAACACAAATTCTGCGGACTTTTAAGGTCTTGATGATCTTGTGAGGAAAGCTTTATGTAGGATCAAGCATCACTTGGCAAACTGGAGTGCTTGGCTGAAGAAAGGGATGCTGATTATAAACAGAAACACGGTTGCCTGCAGAGTGCTGGATGTCATTCCTCAGCACCTAAAAATAATTGTCCTGGAAGATGCAGTCCCTGGACCTATTGTGTCATACCCTTATCTAGTCATCAGTCATCACACAAGAAGAGATCAGAAGGACACTGCAGAGACAGAATATCCATGTGTGCTTTGACACTCACATGGTATTAACTATTTAAGATCCATCTTCCACGAGAGAAGGGTATTTTTACAGTGTTGATCTCATTGAGTTTGCACATGTTTACATTGTGACTTTGCCTATTTCACTTTTTCTCAAAGTCTTTGTACCACTGGCTCTTTCTTTTAAATAGGAAATTTGTGAGAAATTCTCTAAATAGACTGTGCAAGGAAAGAGTTCCTATTTTCTCAGTGACACCTATCATGTAAGGCAGTGAAAAAACCCTAATTACAAGTAGTGGAAGCTTTACTATTTGGCACATTTAAAGGAAGATATGAACTACAGTAGTACATCTGAAACAATGAACAATGTTACTGTGACATAAAAATGAATTAGAAAACACAGTGGGGATTTTTCATTGCTAAAGTTTATGGTTTTCTGCTCAGAACACTAATCACCACTGACTTTAAGTTCAATTTAAAAAAATTTTATCAAATCCATTTGACAGAGGCACAATTTCTCACGAGAAAATTCTACTCTGCAGTATTAAAATCATAGAATCATAGAGTGGTTTGGCTTGGAAGGGACCTTAAAGATCAGGTCTAGATATTGCCACAACAAAGAGCTCAGAAGTAACAAAAGTGGTCTAAAATTGTAAGTCCTTTAAAAAATAGCCTGTTATTATAAGGTTAGTTTAATTTCTTCACATTAAAAAAAAAAAAAAAAAAAAAAAAAAAAAAAGCAGCTTTCTAGAAAAACATTGCATTTACCTTCAAATTTGACTCCCTAAAACTACCTAAAACTTTTGTGTGACATTCAGGTCATGATTTCAGGTTAGTTTTAGAGGCTAATCATTTCATTCAGCCTTGGAATTTCACCAGACATTTCACCAGAGATGTTCTAGCTGTAGAGAAAGAAAAATATATTCAGATGCATACCTGTATCAAAAACCCTGTACAACTCATTCTTAATGTACATGGACTAGAAATATCAAAGCACCCTGGTAGCACTGTCATATCCTGCTGTGGTGAGGACACTGAGTATAGAAACAAAGACAGTTGGAGTCATCTGATCCAGAACCCTAACCACATTCATAATTATTAATTATATTTGTATTTGTCAATATTTTATTATCTTTTTATATTGATAACTACCATTTCATGAATTATTAATGGTAAAATCAATCAAATACACACTTTAAGTGCAAATTTTTAAAATATCGGAAATGAATAAGCAAAGAATATAATATTAAAAAGCAATTTGAAACACAGGGACTGATTCTGAAATGAGCAGTCCACCAGGATAACTTTCCCTGTACAAATAATGCCATTGTTCCAAGCTCTATTCTGTGGAACAGGCTCAATGAATCTGCTAATGTAGTCTAATTATTTTTACATCAGTCAGCTTTCTCTGGGATAAACTGGTTGTAAAGAAACTGATTGCCTGCTTTCTTAAGATAGTAGAAACATTTCCCATCTCTGCAAGAAGTACTGAACCAAACTCTAAAAGCCAAAATTGGCCCAGGGTGTTTGGTAAGACTAACAATATCTTTAAAATTGGAAACGAAAAAAAAATTTTTTTTAAAAAAAAAGGACTTAAAAAAATGGTGTGAAATATAATAGGGTCAATTCCCAAGTATTCCACCTGAGCTGAAGGATGAATGACTACTGGGTAAGCAGTAGCTCTGCAAAGGAGGCGATGATGATGATGATGATGATGAAGGTTCTAATTAAGTCAGCACAGAATGAACATATCTGGCCCTGTTTTCTTTTAGGAGTTGAGGAGTCTATGCTACAGTACATGAGTCACTCTTCACAATTTCTGCTTTACATGAACTCCTATTTCAGTTGCTGCCCAGTTTGTATCATATCCTCACAGCATATGTTCACAGAGCACTCTCTGAAGAAGCCCACGTTTGTCTAGTGAAACTTCTGAAGGACACCTGGATGTTACTGCAGAAGGTTCACTGGAGTCTTCTTCTCTGGTTCATAGAATTCTATAACATACTTCACTTTATTTAGAGAAGAAAAATATATTACTATATTCTACTGTTTCAAGGAAAATTATCTTTGGAAATTACAGTCCACTTTAAGAAAAATGCTGTAATAATAGTTTCAGATGTTTTCTTGCCTTGGATTCTCTGTGCCCATTTCTTTATTCCTATAAATACATTTTCCTACTTTGTAAGTATTTTTTTTCTTCACTGTTACTGTGTGAAATGTAAAACTGGTAATGCAAATCGACTTCAGGCCCATTCCTGCAAACAGAACAATGAAAACTAAGTACTGACAAATGCATAAACAAGTTAAAAAAAATATTTCTGTAGTCTCAGACAAAAGAATACATAATTCAGCTTTGCCTATGCAAAAGACTTCTGAATTCAGACTTTTGAGTATTCAAAGTGGACAAACATTTTGCTCTTTTCAAATAAGTTCGTTCTTTGTTTTTATCAGCTTACAGAAGAGCTGCAGCTATACAGCCATATCTGCAATTTTATATTTTTTTCCAAACACACAAATAGCAGGAAGTCCTAATATGCATCCTCCAGATAAGTGCTCTTTGCTGTCCTTTTTAGCTTCTCCTTTTACTGCTGTGCAAGGGTTGTGTACTGGGTTCTACCTTCATCTTATTTTCTATGCCTCACATTATCAACCCTTTGCATGTTTCAGTTGAAAACTTGCAGTCGTTTGTGTCTTCTGGGGGAAAAATATACTTCATGCAGATACATGTTCATTACGTGTTAGTCACAAAACAAAGTTTTTGTACAGTCACGAAAGAACCAGCACTTCATTTCTCAGTTCTCATTCTCTTTTGGGCTTTTCTTTTTGTCTTCCAACCCGGCTGAACAAGAACTAGGTGAGGAGTTCTGAAAGCCCTGCGGTGGGTTGACCCTGGCTGGGTGCCAGGTGCCCACCAGCGCCGCTCTCTCACCCCCTCCCCAGCTGGGCAGGGGAGGGAAAATGTAACCAAAGGCTCGTGGGACGAGATAAGGGCAGGGGGAGATCACTCACCAGTTACCGTCACGGGCAAAACAGACTCGTCTTGGGGAAATTAGTCTAATTTATTGCGATCAAATCAGAGTAGGGTAACGAGAAATAAAAACTAAATCTTAAAAGACCTTCCCCTCAGCCCTCCCTTCTTCCCGGACTCAATTTCATTCCCAATGTCTCTCCCTCCTCCCCCCGCAGCAGCGCAGGGACAGGAATGGAGCTGTGGTCTTGTGTCTCTGCCGCTCCTTCCCCCGCAGG
>JMFS01072455.1:0-10594 GCA_000699545.1 Podiceps cristatus
CCCCCCCCGAATATGTACAGGATCTTCTTTTATGGGGAGTAGTTTGCCGAGGCACTATTGTCTTATAAAATATTAAAACCTGCTCACTTGACTCCTCTGGCCCTACATTGGTCAGTGTTATTCCAGAAGCGAAGGTGGGGTTTTGATGCCAGGGTTTAAGATGCCCGCTAATTTGCTACTTACCCAGCCCAGGCTGGGGGTTTTTGTATGTTTTGTCTTGATTTTTTTTTTTTTTGTAAGCAAAATACAGATCTACTAGGATACGTTTGGCACAATAATTTTAAATGAATTGGAGAGTCTGTTCTGAAGAAATTATTCAACCTACTTGAACTCCTCGAGTAAAAACTATACTGTTAATTAATATTGTGCAAGACACCTCTATGCTTTCTTTTGATTATGTCAGTCTCTGTCCCTGTTAGTGGCTTGCTCACTGCTATCATCCATCTTAATCTTATTTTTGTAAAGGCTTGCTACATCTGATACTCCAACCCTTGTTTCAAGGCGTCCTCAGGGGAATGTTTCAATCAACCCTCTTGCCACAGCATGTTGTAACACACACTGGGACTTTGATGGTGATGTGCATGAGTTGCTTCCTTTCAGTTGTTTTGGACAAACAGTAGCATGTTCAGGAGTGAAAGCAATGCCAGCCCCTTGGATCCAGTTGAAGACAAGGGTGTCACCAAGAAATATGTGTGGGGTCAATCAGATGCTGCAATGAGCAGGATCAGTTGTGGATGCTTAACTGTGCTGAGAGGGACACAAGAACTGTAGGGGATTGTTGGGATGATGGGGGAGCATGCCCATCAGCAAGATGAGGAAAAATGGACTTCAGGAGCCCAGAGAAATGGAAGTCATCTTGGAGGACTGGGCAGATAGATAAGAACTACAATAGTAGCAAACACTGGAGGCTTATTACTGACCTATGGGCCAGTCACTGGGGCTGACAAGTAGGAAGCAGTACTTGTTTTCAGTGGTTTCTGGGGTTTTGGTGGTTTTTAGGTTGACAATGAAATGAAGCAAAACTTCTGAATGTTTGTTCCATGGTTTAACCCCAGCCAGCAACTAAGCACCACACAGCCACTTGCTCATTCCTTCCCTCCCGGTAAAAATGAGAAAACTCATGGGTTGAGATAAACACAGTTTAATCGGTAAAGCAAAAGCTTCCCCCAGCTTTATATGCTGAGCATGACATCATGTGGTCTGGAATACCCTGGCTGTGCCCCCTCCCAGCCCCTTGTGACCCCCAGCTTCCTTGCTTGTGGGGTGGGCTGAGAGGCAGAGAAAGCCTTGGCTCTGTGTCAGCCCTGCTCAGCAGTAATGAAAACATCCCTGTATTGTCAATATGGTTTCCAGCACAAATGCAAAATATAGCCTCATACTGGCTACTATGGAGAAAATTAACTCCATCCCAGCCAAAACCAGCCCAGTTTGCCTCTGGCTCTGGGAGAGGGAAGAGTGTACATGCATCAGGAGTCTACTTCAGCTGGGTGATTTCAGGTAATAATGAAGGATAGAAGAAATACAGTTGTGAGCCCTGCTCAACTTGACTCAGAAAAGAGGTTTTCAGTTCACATCACTGTAGGGCAGAACTGGTACTTGACATTTTTAATGAAAAATAACATACAGCACTATTGCTGCAGTAGTTGCAAACTCCTTTGTTTACCTCTATTTTACTTTCAGGGGAAGAACATCCCTTTGGTCCTCAGAGTGCCTCAATGCAGAGGAATGGTGCATGTCAGTGTGTATGCATGTGTATTCGCTTGCTCTCTGTACATTTAGAAACCATAATGTGAAATATATCCTGAAGTGGAAACACCAGAGGACTTGATTGTGACCCTGTGCTGATATAACTCTATTAATGTCACAGAGTTGGTGCTGATTTATGCCAGCATAGAGTCAAAGAGCACAGCCTCACGTCACCCGGAGCAGCTGGAGTTCCCCAGCCAGGGATGGTAAATAGGCAGCCCGAGGCTTTCCTCCTTTCCTGCTTTGCTATTTCAGGTCTCTGTCAGTGATTACTCCTCGTTTCTCCCTCTTCTTCCCAGGGCAGGTGATGTGCCACACCAGGTGTGCTTGCAGGCTTCACGCTGGTGGGAACAGTAAGCAGTTCTGCGGAGGCACCGCACTGACCAACAAACCAGCCTAACAAAAGAGAAGTCAGGATGGATAACTTCCCATAATGTCCTCCCTCTCACGAAAATGGACAGAAAAGCATAAGAGAAACAGCTGCTTTTGTTTCTTATCTTTAGCCTTTCACCTGGGTTTATTTCCTCTGTCCTTATGGTGTCTTGTCAGCTTTCGCTGTGTCTTTCCCTGCTGCCCCCTCAGCCTCTACCAGCAGGCAGAGGAGACAGGGTCTGATCAAGGGGGTAGTGAGCAGCAGGCTATACATTTGGCAACATATCATGAGCATACTTCAATATGCTATGTAATTTACAAGGTAAAACATCCATTTTAAGACTGGCCCTGAATCTCAGTATATCAAAAAGCAGGAGACTGAAGAATAGGCCACTGCTGCCACTTATAATAAGCCCTCCAGAAACACATTGTGTGAAGGGTCTTGTATCTGTCATTAAAGTTGTTTTCTTTCTCCTTTTAGCCGCTACGTACCATGTATTTATTAGAAGTTATTGCTTGTATGACTTCATTGATAAAGCTCCATTGTATCTAGCACGAAAAGAGAACAAAAGATGTAATATTCCCTGGCATATCATGTGGACTCTCATTGTATGGCATTGACTTCAAGAGACAGAAATTTCTCTCATTAGGTTTTCTTCTCTGCTACTGAATTCCTGGCAAAAACAGAGTTCAAAAACTGAGCTTAAAACCCAAAGGGAGTTGAACATGTCAAAATGCTTTATAAATTGGAGGGATAGAGAAGTTCTGGAGACAGCTTTAAAATATGTGCATCACTTTAATTGATATTTTATAGGGAGGTTTCTGTCACTCTGGGCAGAGGAGAATTACCCTATGGCCCTGCCCTGCTTCTCCATACCAACCCACATCCCACCTGGGTAAGCTCGCCCTCTGCTCTGCGAGGGAGGCAGAAAGAGACCATCTCTCTGGCCATGAAGAAGGGAAGGAAGGCAACCTGCTTGTTTCTCTTCACTTCCCCCTTCCTCTACTCTGATGACAAGTACGGAAGTGCAGGACATGAGATTAATCCGATTGCTACAAAACCTTTGGGATCTAAGTGCTTTTGGTGGTGTGTGTTTATTTCTTCTTTGTCTATTTATTTATTTTCCCAGGAAATCCAGGCTATCCAGAGGATGTTCTGAATGGAGGAACTACCCAGAACTGAATTACCTGATGGTCCTGATCTTGAAGCCACGTAACTTGGTCTGTCTGTTTATAACCTGAGTGGACGAAAGACATTTTAAAAGAAGACAAAGCATCCGCCATGTAGCCTCGCAAACTGCCTAAAAATGCCAGATACAGGTTGCAATAGTTGAAATCGTAAGTAAGGAAAGAAGACAATTCCTCTCTCTGTGCTTCACTGCCTGCAGAGGAATGTCAGATTAGCGTAGCGGCCAACAGAAGTTAACACAGACATGAAAAGTTTCATAATGCAGCCAAGATTGAATACCAGAGCTACGCTGAGAGGCGTCTGAGCCATCTATGGAAGCAGAAGCTCTCATTCACTGCAAAGCAGGTAGCAGGAAACAGCTATTTCCAGAAACCAGAGGAAGTGTTTTCAGGGAAAGAACTAAACGTGCCTTGGTATCAGAGCTGTAACCAACGTGCCAGGCTAGAGGACCAGCATCAAGGTCAGATCAAAGCTACTGGACTGATGAGCTAATGTTACAGTTTGGGCTTTGGTACCAGTAAACTGAATGGAAAATAGAAAAATCTCCAGATATTCTGAAAGTTACTGGCTCTGAGCTATACCCTGAATCAGTCCCGCTCACTCAGACACTATCAGCAAAGGTCTTCCATAAGAAAGGACTTACTGAACGCCCAGGTCCTAACAGCCTTCTCGGGATCAGCACACAGAGGCAATCCCTGTTTTACAGATGTGAGGAAAGATGAATTGTGGCATGTTCACCCTCTTTTCCAGCAGTGCTTATGGACTTCTGGGAAGTGAGGGGTCTATTTCCGGGGGAAGAAAAGTCAGAGAAAAAGTCTGTGGGTATTGACTCCCTCGCTTTCAGCTCAGCAGTACGTTGCTGCAGGTCATTTACTGTGTTTTCCACATGACATTGCTGCAGAGGCAGGCAGTCCAGGGCCAGTGAGGGATGGAGAAGTATCTGGTAGACAATGATTCCTTTGGGATTGTACTGTCTGGAAGATGGAAGAGGGCCAGGAGAGATCAAAGGCACAGTGTCTGCTGAAAAATAGTGATTACAGCTGTGTGCATGTATGGTTGTGGGGTATATTCTGTTTTCTGCTTTGATTTAATTATTAGGCTATTAGGAAATATCAGTTCCTTTTCAAAGCAGTTTGGTTTTGGTTGGGGGTTTTTTTGTTTGTGTTTGTTTGGTTTTTTTTTTTTTTGTAAATTAAAAGTCACGTGTTCTTTTTTACTCAAATGTAAATGTACATGTGTGTATGTAGTTGCAGATACATAGGCTCTCATGGTATTTTAAGGGTAAGCTTAGTTTCTTATGCAGTTACATTATAAAATTGTGTGTAAAATTGAAATGGTTCACTGTAAGGGAAACTATAAAACCATAAAAAGATTCATGATCCCTTACTGGTCTTATTTTAACAAGAAACTATAAAAGGAAACATTTATTTTCCATGCTAAAAGTAAAGGTCACTCAGTAGCTTTCAGTTTTCTTTCCTTTTTTTCCCCCCTTCTTGGCACTCATGTTGGTTTCTGAAAATATTTCATTCTTTTTTTCTTTCATTTCTCCCCTTTCAAGCTCACCATCTTTCACTCTAACAGCTTCTTTCTTCTCTATCGTTATTTCCCAGCAAACTAATATCCTTAGGGGTTCTCCTGCCTTTTATTACAAGGAGTTCATATCATCTGGCCCTATGAACTGGAGGGCAGATAAAGAACTATTTTCAGCACTATAATGTTCTAGAGGGAGTCTGCACACCAATCCAAATGAGACTCGTTCTTTAGTTATTGCTAAACTTTCTTTTCCATAGAGCTTCTGGTGCATCTCAGAGAGATGGTAGAGAACCAGTGGTCATTTGTACAAAATGACTAGGAAGCATTAAAAGCTGTGTACTACCTTCCAAAACACAGAAACTACTGACATTGCTTTATTTTATTGAGATACAGGGTTGGTCACCTCTTATTTTTAAGAGGTCAGCTGCTCTGACTATTGAATAGTCAGAGAATATATTGACTAGAAAGGTAATTTCTCTTGCCTCTGGGGTCTCTTCGGAGTCTTAAAACTCCAGGAGTATACAAAACATTGTGTCCACTTCCAGAGTGGCTTCTGCTTCCCTGGCTGAACTCTATGCAGTCAGGTCCTAGGCTATCCAAATAGCTCTGCTTTTAATGTACTAAGGTTTCTGCTAAATGGAAGTCATGGTACCTGCAGAGCCCTTTTGAGGTGCAACAGCTGACTTTGCTGCACATCCATTCAAAGTCCTGTATATTTTTAAAGTGCTCTGTGCGTAGAGTTTCTCACAGGGTTTTCAGAGCTACGAAGATTTTTACTTTACAGGCAGTCAATGGGCTTAAGAAGTTAATGAACTACTGATAAATGAGATATTACAAAATCTTGAAAATCTAACATTAACATGAAATTTTTGTCCCTTTCTTCTCTGAAGATAGGCTTGCTTTTTTGCTGGCTTTCTGGTTTTTGTACTTATTGTTCCTAAATAACCTCTATAAATAAAAAAGTCTTTCTTATGCTCCTCAGTCTAGTGCTGTTTCCATTGTTTATATTTTTGGCAAGAAGTCTTTATTTTAAGGCAATACCATATTGACTTTTCTAATTTTCCTTCCCTGCTCTAGCAACTTTACTGGAGTTTGTGTGGCAGCTACTTTAGAAACCAGAGTCTTGTGTCAGCTTCATAGATTTTACACAGTAATTTATGTTGTGCATTTGTAAAGCTGCAGACCACTAGAGCTACTGCAGGTGCATGTGATAATACAGTTTCTTTCTTCCTCTTCCATTTGGAATTGAAAAGCTCTTCCTTATTTTTAGTTTATTTTGTTAATTTTATTCAAGCACAGTCTAGTTAGTATTCTCATCACCTCTTTCTGTTGAGTACCCAGGAATAAAAAAATCTCCTAGTTATTCTACATTTTCTTTCCGTAAGAGAAGTACTTGACTGGTAATAGAGTAAGAGGGAAGGTCTTTTTTCCCCAGAAGACTACCATAAAATTCAGAGTTATTTTAAAATTAGGTATTTCAACCATTTCCAGAAAACCTTAAAATAGTGTATTTTTTTTCTTCAATTAGTTTAGATGTCACTTTCAAAAATATGACATGACATAAATTCTAGCAGAATTCTACCTATAGCAAACTAGCAGCTGATAATTCTGAATTTCTAAACAGATTTTCTCCAGAATACTTGCAAATCAGTTGTTGGATGTTCCTCAATGATACGTCTCTGTTACCACTGTAAGACTGGTAGATTTGTAAGTATGCTCGCCCTAATGACAGGTGATCTACTGGGCTGGCTGTGACAGGGTTTTGGCAGCGCCGGTAGCACTGCCCTTGCCCTCTCCTCCCCTGTTGTCCAGCCTGTTTCCCTTCTGTACCACAAGCACTTGCTGCACTTGCTCACCTGAACCCCCCGAGCTATTTAGCAGACAGCCCTCGTGGTCACACTGTTTGCCCCATTTCGGGCTGCGGAGCCAGCGACTGTCCCAGACACACTCGGGGACTCTGGCAGAATGGTTTGGAAAGGAGTAACCTTGTCCCTGATTCTGCTGAGGCACCGACGGCATGGTGGGGTTTGCCCTTTTGGTTACAAAAGAGGAACATAATCGCTGGCATATGCTGTGGCTGGCAGTGGTTGTCAGTGCCTTGATGGATACCAACGTATCGGTCCTTGCTTCGGTATTGAATAGAAAGTCGCATCTGCTCCCAGAGCTCATTATAGTCTGTGTTTAAGGTAACTATGTACATATTGTAGAGAGACTCCACTAAATTAGTAGACTTGATTAATAGAGCTGCTATAGGAGAAAAGTTACCTCAATGAAATTATTTCATGATTTGTTTGATAGGAGTATCCGTTCCATGCACGCAACCTAGGGGCTAGATCTGAATCTTGTAGGCTAACCTCACGTGGAAGGTTCAGCACCCGCATGACAGCAGATGAGACGTCTGGGGTGGTACAAGAGGAAGGCACTTCACACAGTGGCCAGGCTCATGTGCTCTTTCCATGTTAGCAGCTTCTGCTCCTTCTGGGTAGGATGGACTATTGCTCTGATTCGGTGTGGCAGCTGTTATATGTAAGCCACTCATATCAAAGGATTTACTCCTAGATTCAAGCCTAGTTAAACACGTGTAAATGTTTTGAAGGACCAGATTAATATCATGCAGTTTAGTGCAGAGTACAAAATATAGCACTTTTTATTTATCACACCTTTATAATTCTTCAGAAGAGGTACTGTAAAAATCTAAGATATCAGCAACTGTAATGCAAAGAATATTCTCTTAAGCACGTGTATGAACTATATCTGTCCAGATGAAATGCAACTCCCAACATTTGAGAAAATTGGGTAGATGCATTGCAGCAGAAAGCACCGACAATTTTGGCAACTGCTAAAATGTCACTGAATACAGTGGAAGAGAGTAGAACAGATATCTTTTCAGCAGGCATGTCTTCTTTCTCTCTCTTTCTCACAGTTGCCTTTGTCTACTGTCTATGCAAATACCTATACTATATGCCTCATGACTTTTCTGTCCTTTTGTGTATTTCCTAGATACTTCATTATTCCAGGGAGGCTGTGGAAGTGTTTGTATGCACAGCGAACAATGCCACGGACTATTCATTGGAGTGATAAATTGTGTTCGCTCTGATGTCAGGTACCTCTCATTGACTTTAGTTTCTTTCCTATTAGATATGTTTAAGATTAACCAGGCATTAGTCATTAATCAAGGAGGTATCTGCAAATAAATTTTTCATCATAATGGGATGTGTAGTTGAATTAATAGTATTTGCACTTTTGTTATTTGCCATGATGTATGTGTATGGTACCAATGCAGTGCTCCCAGCTTGGCTGTTGGTGTTGCTGTGATCTCAACAGATACTCAGCAACAAATAAAATGCTCATGTAATAATACATCAGGGTATCTTTTATCTTCACACAGAATTGACTTTTAATGTTTTACTTTCTGCACTACAGTTTTCTCTTAGTAGATACGTATTTCTTAGCTATTTTGTTGTCTGCTACTGGTAATGTAGTGTATAGCCAAAGCTAGGTCAAAGCTGAGACGGGACAAAAATAGGGTTTTGGAGTTTGCTGTGGTACAGAACTTGCAAAATCTCTCTGACCCCAGATGTAGGTGTTGTATTACACACAGGCACATTTAAAGTTTCACTGTACTCTGATTCTGCAGATTCTACTTGTAATGAGGAATAAACAATTTTTTTTTTAGTCAAAACTTAGTTTTTAAAACTTAGCACTTGCTTTCTCGATCTACTGATTCCTCATATTTTAGTTTGTGTTATTTCTGCCTAACATATACTTAACAGAACTGATACTACTCATGAGATAACATCTAAATCCTTTTGCAAGAGAATATAATTTCTCTTGTGACTGCAGGAATTCTGAAAAAGAAGGATGTGTGTAAACAGTGATTACAGCCTGTAAAATAATTCTGTTGTGGATAATGGCATTTTGTATTTATTTAATATTAATTTTAATAATGTATAAGCTTTCATTGAAAACAAAATTATTGTAAAAATTAACCTGGATATGTAGACCTGTTTACTCTGAGTGGCCTCGTAGATGTTTTAGAATGTCTTATTACTTTTTTCATACTGTATTCATTGAAGTGTTATAATTGGTAACTTCTGAAAAGGGATGGGAGGAAGCATCTTGTGTCAGCTCCCCATGGGGACTGACAAGCCTCTTTTCCTGATTTGCCACCGCCAACAGAAAGAACCGGTGCCCCTGAGCCCAGGGGCACCACTTTGTCTCAGCCAGAGCCCCAGGCCTGCCCAAAGCAGCGCCGTGCCCTGCCCCATGCCCTGCCTAGCCCCATGCTCTGCTACCCAGGATGGGCTCCCTGAGTGTCACCTTGGGTCCCTCCAGGGACCCTCTTGCTGCCCCTGGCCCAGAGCGGGGCTGTGCCCTAGTCATGGGTCTCTGCCCCATGTTGGGGTGCTCCTGGCTCCAAGCCCTGCTCTTCCTCCACCCTGATATCTTCACAGGATGAAACCCCTGTATGAGTAACAGCTCATCAGCACAGGATTCATGGGCTGAAACGTGTTCAGGGAAGCTTATTCTCCCAGTGCCCAGAGTAGAGCCATTTGGAAGAGTACATCCTAATTTAAGAGACGGAACCTGTTCCAGTTACTCCTTAAAATGGTTAATACTGACAGCATATGACAAACCTGTCCCATTTGTAAAAATGAAGGAAGCGACACCAAAGCTACCATCAAACCCCAAACAGTGGGGATCTCTCCAATGCAGAGGATGGGTGAGGAAAAGTTACAACTTGCGGAACAGACTAAATAGGACTATTTTGCCAATCTTTGTATTGTGTTATAGCATGCAAGGAAAAACTATGGCTTCGTGTTCATACAGAGTTTATGTGGCCTTGTGACCCATTTCAGAATTTAAACATTTGCAGGAGTTTGACAACACTGACAGTCTTCATCCTCTGTGAAAACTGTGTTTGCTCTAGCACAGTCAGTGCTGATGTCCTTGTGGACGTATAAAAGCGTGATGTGATTGAGGAGAGCTCGTCCCATGGCACATTTATGCCAGGATTTCAGTCCCGTTGTGGCACTGAAAGATCACTCAGCTGTTGCAGATGAGGCAGGAATACTTAGCATGAGACACAGCTATTTGAGGTGTTCTGTGAAAAACATCCGGGTCTTGGATGTATTCAGCAGCAACTGATGCTGACCTATAGCAGAAGATAAGATTAGTTTGCATTTCTAATGCTTATCCTGAAGCAGCTGGGCTCCCCAGAGCAGTACATGGGCTTCAGAAGGTACCTCCAAGTTGTCTTTGAAAGGGAAGTTCTCTCTATGGATGCGCAAAGATTAAATCCATTGAAAAGTGCTATGTGCTGCAGTTAGCTCAGCAGACACAGCTAGCTACTGTGGGATGTAAATTAATCTAAATGTTCATATGGAACAGTATGAGCCATTATAATTCAGTAAATTAGTTATCTGACAAATCTTTTACTAAATACACAGAATTTACTATGCAGACCAGAGATCCCTCTTTCTTCTGCTATCTCTTCCCCTTCATTATGACTGAAGGTGGGATTGCCCTGTCTATAATGTCTGTGATTCTTTGCAGCCGTTGCCCAGGACTCATATTCTGTCTTTTTTTGTAGCACTTGACAGCGGCTGACACTGGTGGTGTTGAACTGTTCCTTCCATGTTTTTTCATTCCGTATAGCTTGTGCACACCGTATTTGGGCCGGTCTCCTGAGCCAGCATGGCCTCCCGTGCTCGCTTGCCGCGGGCCGTGCTGTACAGCTGGCCGGCTGCTGCT